>JARQWZ010003867.1:77500-130000 GCA_033150135.1 Gobio occitaniae
CCCTGTGGCCGGTTCTCTACTGGTCCTCCATGACCCTGTGGCCGGTTCTCCACTGGTCCTTCATGACCCTGTGGCCGGTTCTCCACTGGTCCTTCATGACCCTGTGGCCGGTTCTCCACTGGTCCTCCATGACCCTGTGGCCGGTTCTCCACTGGTCCTCCATGACCCTGTGGCCGGTTCTCCACTGGTCCTCCATGACCCTGTGGCCGGTTCTCCACTGGTCCTTCATGACCCTGTGGCCGGTTCTTCACTGGTCCTCCATGACCCTGTGGCCGGTTCTTCACTGGTCCTCCATGACCCTGTGGCCGGTTCTCCACTGGTCTTCCATGACCCTGTGGCCGGTTCTCCACTGGTCCTCCATGACCCTGTGGCCGGTTCTCCACTGGTCCTCCATGACCCTGTGGCCGGTTCTCCACTGGTCCTTCACTTTTGATAGGGTGTTAATGTTCACTTGCTGCCTAATATATCCCACCCACTAACAGGAGATCATCAGTGTTACTCACTTCATCTGTCAAGATGACATGTTTACTGGGAAGCAAGACAATGGCAGGCCTCATTCAGCATGTGCTGCACCAGAGTGGCTTCTTAGACACAAGGGAAGTGAATGTCCTTGACTGTCAGTCCAGATTGAAAATTTTTGTGAGAAGAAGAATCAGACGATCGGCGACCAGACTTGTATCGGGCGAAAATTAGATTAAAGATTAAAAGGTGTAATTTAAAGGAGAGGTGATGTGACAGTGGTAAACATTCCACACACACATTTTTGGATTGTGTTGCAGCCATCAAAATCAATAACACACGCATACATGCACACACACACACACTCATACACAACACACGCGCACACACACTGATTCATACACACACGCACACAACGGTGTGTGTCAGACATCAGACAGCACGAGACTGCAAGTTGTTGTTTTTCGCAAGTTATTGTGTTTAATAACTCTTTTTAACGTCAAGCAAGTCACATATGTATGTCATGTGCCCAGTGCCCAGTTCTCTGCTGTATGAGTCGACCTAAAACGTACACTTTTCACAATGTTGAAGTGGCATATTAAAATCATTCAGATAATGCGTGCCCTTGCGATATGCATATTGCGATATGTACATTTGCGATATTTCGATATATTGTGCAGCCCTAGTTTGAACCATTTTGGGGTTCAAACCCAGTTTGCATTGTTTTTATGTAAATATGCTCTAGACCAGGGGTCTCCAAACTTTTTTAAAGGGGGCCAGATTTGATGTTGTGGACACATCCAGGGGCCGGTCCCTTTTTATTATATATATATATATATAACTAACTAACATGTTTTGTTTCTTGGAAACATGACAGATTTGACAAAAGCTTGAGCTGACAGTAGCTTGTGATAGGACACAGATGTACATTTATAGATATTTAACAATATCTGTAAAACTTTCATCAACCAAAACGTTATAAAAGGGTGAAATTTAAATATTATTAGTGAGTTAGAACGTCTTTTTTCCGGTCCAAATATCTAAACATTCTTAAATCAAGATGCTTTTACTAAGGAAAATGACATGCAATATTTTTTCTTGATTTCTGGGGGGGAAAATATGTCTGTTTGGTTCAGAAACAAGATTATTTGTCTTACCCCATTGGCAGATCATTTTGCTTGTTTTAAGCAAAAACTTCACTTCAATTTCATTTTATTTTCCAGAAAACAAGAAAAAATATCTTATGTCATTTAACTAGTAAATGCATCTTGATTTAAGAATTTTTTGATGTTTAGACTAGAAACAAGACAAAAATAATTTTGCAGTGAACACATGCATGACAAAAGGCAAAACATTATTTCTATATCTAGAATGGCTTTATGGTATTTAGTCTATAAACATATAAATACTAATGCACAAAACTGCTTTACGAAAAAGTTTGACAAAAATAGTCTGTAATTTGGAATGTATTACTCATTTAATACATGTCTACATTAAAAATTTAATAAAATTAGACATTAACCTACATTTCTGACAAATTACCATGGTTACAGGGAGTGTTACCAGTAAATCCAGAGCATTGTGCTTGTGTCTCGTGAATGGCACGCTGTTATAAACACAAGCCACTGAAGTTAAAACAGGGTCAACTTTTTAAAAAAAAAACACATCTCTAGAAAAATAGATGTGGCAGCCTTCATATGGACATCTGATCGACACACTTTTCTGCTCCAGAGACTCCTAAAATACATATAAGAGATTCTGCAGTTGTTAAAGGGTTAGTTCACCCAAAAATGAAAATTCTGTCATTAATTCCTCACCCTCATGTGGTTGGACACCCGTCAGTCCTCCGTTCATCTTCAGACACAAATGAAGATATTTTAGTGTAAAGCTGATGCTGAGAAAGGCTTCAGATAGGCCTCCATTGGCATTCAGTACATTTACACTCACAAGACCCATAAAAGGCACTAAAAACGTCGTTACAAAGTCCATCTCACCACAGTGACTCTACAATAATTTTACGAAGCGACGACAATAGTTTTTGTGCGCAAAAAAAAATCTAAATAACGCCTTTATCCAGCTTGTTCTTGTCTTCTGTGTGTGTCTCCACGACGCATGCGTGAGAATATGAGCAGATCCGGCGTTCGGACACATGACCCAGAAGAGATTTGTTTACGAGCAGAGGAAGACGCGCGTATCTCAGCTGTTGAATTCTACATTGATCGTGCTTTAGGTCTCGGTGTAGTGCTCAAAATGGGGTTAAAATGTGTATTTCATGGATTCCCGAACGCCGGATCTGCGTCATATTCTCTCGCATGCGTCGTGGAGACACACACGGAAGACAAGAACAAGGTCTGACGGGTGTCCAACCACATGAGGGTGAGGAATTAATGACATAATTTTCATTTTTGGGTGAACTAACCCTTTAAAAGTTCTCACTTCTTTCCAAAAATCAGTAATGTTGTTATCTAACAGCTTCAAAGCCATCGAATCAGCTCTCAAGGTTTAGTTTTTACTGATGAGATGAATAGCATTCTTGCTTTAGTAAGTTTCTTATACTCGTCCATATTAATATTTGATTATATATTGCAGCTTTGTCATGTTTCGGTTAACAGTAGCCACCCTGGTAATGAGTTGCTGTACCTTGAACCTCATTTCTGGTGTGTTTGCATCATCACGGCTGCTCAGACGGTTGCATAAAGCTGATCCTGCAATAGTTATTTAGGCATGTCATGTTGATGTGTTGTAATGTGTGTGTGTGTGTGTGTGTGTGGCGCAGGGGTCGTACCCGTCCACACTCCCTCCTCAGATGCCCCATGCAGCACCACAGATGATGCCCCGTGTCTTCACCCCGCAGACGCTTCCTGATGCTGCTCCGCCTCCTGCTGGAGCGCCACGCCCAGGCTTGAGACCAGCCTACCCACAACACCCTGCCACAGCCTCAGGTGACCACATCCGCTTCACAATATATGATTCCTGCTGACCCCAAACTTTCCAACAGTCTTGCACATCGAACCCAGAAAGTCAAATCACCTTCTGTGAATCTGTTGGAGTCACATGTTCAGTCTATAGGCAAGCGCGTTTGAATACGTATGAGCACAGGCGCATAGTTTTTCTTTACAAAATGGCCGCCAAATTACATGTCTGGCATGCATAATACAGGAGAAAACAGTGATGTCATCAGCTCAGTTCAATTATCATACAGTGACAGTGTGGGCTTTAGATCAGTAATTTAGATTATGTATTTAATTAGATTTATTTGGATCTTTAGTTGAAAATTTAGTGTCCCTGATTGAGCAAGCCAAGCCAGAGGCAACAGTGGCAAGGAAACCAAAACCCCATCAGAAGCAGAATGGAGGAAAATAACCCTCAGTCGGGGGGGCAGTTCTCCTCTGGCCAATTAACAAACAGCGTATGATTATTATTCTGGCAACTTTACAGGTCAGAGGTCATAATAGATCAGAATATTCGAAAGATCGGAGTCATCACACCGGAGACGGGTTTATTGCGGATGACATGTCGATTAAACAATTATTAAATTGTAATATTGGAACGATCGGAGTCATCACGCCGGAGACGGGTTTATTGAGATGCCGTGTATGCGATGTTTAATATGCAGCCAGTGCAGTGTTGACAGAACTGGGCTAATATGGTCACACTTCCTGGTTCTAGTAAGAACTGGAGCTGCTGCGTTTTGGACCAGCTGGAGTTTGTTTATTAAGCGAGCAGGGCGACCGCCCAGTAGAGCATTACAATAATCTACAGCTCATGAACGCATCAACTAACTGTTCAGTATTTTGCATTGAGAGCATGTGCCGTAATTTAGATATATTTTTAAGATGGTAGAATGAAGTTTTACAGATGTTAGAAACAAACGTGGCTTTCAAATGAGAGATTGGTATCAAAGAGCACACCCAGGTTCCTGGTTCCGGCTGACCTAGTTAATGCAGCCTAAAGGCCTGTTCACAACGGGACGATTTTCACGCACATTTATCATCGACGTTTAACGTCTTGTGACTAAACAAAGGGTACCAATGTGAGTGTGCACACCGACACGCAGAACGGCAGGCATAAAAGCGTCATTAAAAAAAACAAAAAGCCTTGGTTTTTTTTTTTTTTTGACGCGGCGCGTTAAAAACTGTCTGACCAATGAGATCGGCTCTTTATTTGACGTGACTGGAGCTGCTGAAGTTACAGTAAAACACCACTTGGTGGCGCTCAAGCACTAAACAGTCTCACTGAACACAGAGGAAGTAAGTAGACAAAGAAGAAGATGAGCTGCTAATGCTGCTTACCAGTTAGCAAAAGTGGCAAGCACATAAATACTGTCTCTCTTCTTCTGCGCGAAATACACCGGGACTCTTATTTTGAAATGTCTGCGCCTCTATTGCAGTTGCAGGAGCTCATTCAAGTTCAGGAGATAAAATATGCATTGTTACAACCGTCTACAACACATTACTATATAAACATCGTAAAGCGCTCATTATTCATCAGTATTAGTTCAATTAGTTCATAAACAATTGCCTGGCATAAATGTGCGCAACAGCTCCATGTTTTCCAGAGGTTAGATCAGTTCAAATCAAATGTGTTCATCTGTGACACAGGACATCAGTTCTGACCCCATCTCTGCCCTAATCCACCCTCACTAACATTCTCCTCTCGCTTTATTTGTTGACGAAAATGACAAAACGATAGTTGTGACGAAATGATAGTTTTTGTCATCCAACACTAGTTTATTTAGTTATCGTCTCGTTTTCATCAGTGAAAAAAGGTTGTTGACGAAAATTATGACAAAT
The DNA here is from genome assembly GCA_033150135.1 of Gobio occitaniae. NCBI lineage: Eukaryota > Metazoa > Chordata > Actinopteri > Cypriniformes > Gobionidae > Gobio > Gobio occitaniae. The sequence goes on from JARQWZ010003867.1 coordinate 82,753, forward strand.
TATTCGTCAACGAAATGAACACTGGTGTACCGGGAGCGCTATCTACTGAATGTGCATGTTCACTCGACGCATCACCAGTGGAAATCGCTTGGGTGTGAACACAAAGACGCACCGAAAAACGTGGTCAAATATGGTCACACTTCCTGGTTCTAGTAAGAACTGGAGCTGCTTTGTTTTGGACCAGCTGGAGTTTGTTTATTAAGCGAGCAGGGCGACCGCCCAGTAGAGCATTACAATAATCTAACCTTGAGGTCTGTTCGGTATTTTGCATTGATAGCATGTGTCGTAACACTAGTAAATGTTTTTTTCCTCCAGGTTTCCCTCCCTCTCAGCCGTTCCCTCAGTCTGGGCCTCATGGAGGGCCTCTGGGCTTCATGTCAGGCCCGTCGATGCCCTCCTCCAGCCTGGCGGGTCCTTCGGTGCCGCCCTCCTCTCCGCCGGGACCCATGATGGCCCCTCCACCTGCCCCAGGGTTCATATCACCCACTTCTCTCCCAGGCGGGCCCTTTTACCCAGGCGCTCCGCACACCCAGGGCCCTGTGCCGGCCCCCAGCGGGGCCTACCCTCCTCTCGGAGCGGGGTATCCTCAGGGCGGCCCCGGGGCTCCAGCAGCCAAGAGCTACACCACCGCCCCCCCGCCTCCACCCACAGGTACACGCAGAACCGCTCAAGCGTTTGCTCTCTCCAGGAAGGCTGAAAATAAATGATTTAATCATCATGAAGTTGTGTGACTCTACAAACATGGTCATTTAAAAAGCACCAGCTGATCTCCTTTTGTTGTAGGAAGAAAGTCACACGGGTTTGAAACAACATTAGAATAAATTATGGTTTATTTATAGTATTTTGGTTTAACCAATTTCTCTGAAATTAAGAGCTTTCTATATTGTTCCTGCTGTTTGATTTCCAGGATATTTTCCATGGCTGACTTACCAGAGCGAAGAAGAAGGTGACAGGGTGTGTGTGTGTGTGTGTGTGTGTGTGTGTGTGTCTGTCTGGGGGTGTGTGTGTGTGTGTGTGTGTCTGGGGGTGTGTGTGTGTCTGGGGGTGTGTTTGGAGGTGTGTGTCTGGGGGTGTGTCTGGGGGTGTGTCTGGAGGTGTGTCTGGAGGTGTGTGTGTGTGTGTGTGTGTCTGTGTGTGTGTGTGTCTGGGGGTGTGTGTGTGTCTGGAGGTGTGTGTGTGTGTGTGTGTGTCTGGGGGTGTGTGTGTGTCTGGAGGTGTGTCTGGAGGTGTGTGTGTGTGTATCTAGGGTGTGTGTGTGTGTCTGGGGGTGTGTCTGGAGGTGTGTGTGTGTGTGTGTGTGTGTGTGTGTGTGTGTGTGTGTGTGTGTGTGTGTGTGTGTGTATCTAGGGCAGGGCTTAAAAACGGAAAAAAATATCAATCGGTTCACTCCGAGCAGAATCGATATTATAGCGTTTCCGTTTTTGCGTTCCTCAATAAACATTACTGTTCCGAAAACGGTTTGATTTGAAAAAATACCGGTTAATAACGTTATTTTAATTTAGCCTATACTTTAAACAAATATGTATAATAGACTTATTTTCACTCAATAATAATATAACGCATGGTAATTAAACTTGAATAATTATTTCATAACATTTTTAAAACCACAACAGAAATACATGCATTAATTACAAAGCATAAACAGCGGACCTGTTTTAATGGAGCGTTAGACAATCGAAAGTGGCCTCTTATGCCTAATTCTTTTCAGAAGAGTGATAACATTCTTTGTAACGTTACATAACTTTTTTTCAACACGACTTGTTTTAAAAAATGTATAAATAAAGAATAAATAAACTGGATAACCATTAATGCACCGTCAACTGGTAATTTCAAAGCAAACACTGCGCAACACGTCCTTGCATCACATAATCAAATTCAGTCAGCTAATAAAGCTTGATCATTTATTCATATAACATACCATTTAATACAAGCATCAGCCGTCTATATAGAAAACATTGACCTGTCCTGTATTGGCAATCTGAAAGACTGTAGGAGAAATGTTTGACAGATGCTAGTAGCCTACTTGGATAGGCTTAAACGGAATCCATAAACTAGCCTAAATCAGTCTATTTGAGCTTAAAGTCCGAACTGCTTATTTAAACGTTCGAAAAGAATGTCCTCCAATACCTGCGCTTTCATTGATGACCTCAGCGGGGAAAGAAATGTACTTGAGGCATGTAAATGCGCGCTCACACTGACGGTAGATTCATAGATGATGGTGCGCGGGCATTTCACTCACGCTTGATCCGTCACATCACATGCTGTACTACTCTATTCATGATTGGTCACTGCCAAATAAAAATATTAAAGAGAACGATAAAATAACGTTATTAACCGGTTAATGGTCATTTCAAATTAACGTTTCTGTTCAGAACGATTCAAATTGATTTTGATTTCGTTTTCGTTTTTGTTCCTCTTAAAATTCCGTTCGTTTCCGGTTTTCGTTCCTTGAACCGGTTCAGAGCCCTGATCTAGGATGTGTGTGTGTGTCTGGGGGTGTGTCTGGGGGTGTGTCAAGGGGGTGTGTCTGGGGGTGTGTCTGGGGGTGTGTCTGGGGGTGTGTCAAGGGGGTGTGTCTGGGGGTGTGTCTGGGGTGTGTCAAGGGGGTGTGTCTGGGGGTGTGTCTGGGGGTGTGTCTGGGGGTGTGTCTGGGAGTGTGTCAAGGGGGTGTGTCAAGGGGGTGTGTCAAGGGGGTGTGTCAAGGGGGTGTGTCTGGGGTGTGTGTCTGGGGGTGTGTGTCTGGGGGTGTGTCTGGGGGTGTGTCTGGGAGTGTGTCTGGGGGTGTGTCTGGGAGTGTGTCAAGGGGGTGTGTCAAGGGGGTGTGTCTGGGGGTGTGTCTGGGGGTGTGTCTGGGGGTGTGTCTGGGGGTGTGTCAAGGGGGTGTGTCTGGGGGTGTGTCAAGGGGGTGTGTCAAGGGGGTGTGTCTGGGGTGTGTGTCTGGGGGTGTGTCAAGGGGGTGTGTCTGGGAGTGTGTCAAGGGGGTGTGTCTGGAGGTGTGTGTGTGTATCTAGGGTGTGTGTGTGTCTGGAGGTGTGTGTGTGTCTGGAGGTGTGTGTGTGTGTGTATATCTAGGGTGTGTGTGTGTCTGGGGGTGTGTCTGGAGGTGTGTGTGTGTATCTGGGGTGTGTGTGTGTGTGTGTCTGGGGGTGTGTCTGGAGGGGGTGTCTGGAGCTGTGTGTGTGTGTGTGTGTGTGTGTGTGTGTGTGTGTGTGTGTGTGTGTGTGTGTGTGTCTGGAGGTGTGTCTGGGGTGTGTGTGTGTGTCTGGAGGTGTGTCTGGAGGGGGTGTCTGGAGGTGTGTGTGTGTATCTGGTGTGTGTGTGTCTGGGGGTGTGTTTGGAGGTGTGTCTAAGGGTGTGTGTCTGGAGGGGGTGTCTGGAGGTGTGTGTGTGTGTGTGTGTGTCTGGAGGTGTGTCTGGGGAGGGGGTGTCTGGGGTGTGTTTGTGTATCTGGGGGGGGATGTGTGTGTGTCTGGAGGTGTGTCTGTCTGGGGGTGTGTGTGTGTGTGTCTGTCTGCGGGTGTGTGTCTGGAGGTGTGTCTGTCTGTGTGTGTGTGTGTGTGTGTGTGTGTGTGTGTGTGTGTGTGTGTGTGTGTGTGTGTGTGTGTCTGTCTGGGTGTGTGTCTGTCTGGGGGGGTGTGTGTGTCTGGGGGTGTGTGTCTGGAGGTGTGTCTAGGGGTGTGTGTGTGTGTGTGTGTGTGTGTGCGAGAATGAGACTGTGTGCGTGCGTGCGTGCGTGCATGGGAGAGCGAGCATGTGGGTTGGGGTGTGTGAGAGTGTGAGAGCGAGTGTGTGACATTGTGTGTGTGTGTGTGTGTGTGTGTGTGTGTTTATGCGTACATGTGTCAGGGGGTGTGTGAGTGTATGTGGACATTGTTTTTCTGTCTCTGTGGGGACATAAATTTAGTCCCCATGAGGAAACAAGCTCATAAATCATACAAATGAGTTCTTTTAAAAATGTAAAGCCTGTAGTTTAGTGTGATGGGTTGGGTTAGTGTGTGTGTGTGTGTGTGTGTGTGTGTGTGTGTGTGTGTGTGTGTGTGTGTGTGTGTGTGTGTGTGTGTGTGTGTGTGTGTGTGTGTGTGTGTGTGTGTGATGAGTAGGGTTAGTGTGTGTGTGTGTGTGTGTGTGTGGGTGTGTGTGTGGGTGTGTGTGATGAGTAGGGTTAGTGTAAGGGGAGAGTATATATAGTTTGTTAAGTATAAAAACCATTACGTCTATGGAGAGTCCCCACAAAGATAGTGAACCAGACGTGTGTGTGTTTATATAAGCTTCAGAACAGAGACATTGTGTTTGTTTATAAGCTTCAGAACAGAGACTGTGTGTGTGTGTGTGTGTGTGTGTGTGTGTGTGTGTGTGTGTGTGTGTGTGTGTGTGTGTGTGTGTGTGTGTGTATGTGTGTGTGTTATAAGCTTTAGAACAGAGACATTGTGTGTGTATTCCAGTGCTTTATGGGACAGACAGGCCGTCCTCAAACGCGCTCTTCTAACATGTCCTGCTGACTGATTGTGAGTTTTTTGTTGGAGTATTAGCACTCTGGTCATGTGAGCTTCCTGTGTGATCTCTCAGAGGCTCATGGGTAATAATGTCTGCGTGACTTCTGAAGGCTGATTTGCAAGTTTGCTGTGTGAGTTTTGCATTATGTGATGATGTAAACAGAAGCAGAGTTAATAGAGTTCAGAGTGTGGGGTTTGTAAGATTTTTAGATGATTTTTAATTAATTGATCAGTAATCAGTGTAATGTTCCTCCAGTGTAGATCAGCTGTACACACACACACACACACACACACACACACACACACACACACACACACACACACACACACACTCCAGTGTAGATCAGCTGTACACACACACACACACACACACTCCAGTGTAGATCAGCTGTACACACACACACACACACACACTCCAGTGTAGATCTTCTGTACACACACACACACACACACACACACACTCCAGTGTAGATCTTCTGTACACACACACACACACACACACACACTCCAGTGTAGATCTTCTGTTCTCTAGTGTCATTTATTCCTGTGATTATCATCATTACTCCAGTCTTCAGAGTCACATGACCCTTCACTGATCATCCTCATATTCATGATCAACACACATTTATGATTATTTTCAGAGTTGGAAACGGTTGTTCTGCAGTTTAATGCATCCTGAATCTCACTGACCCCTGACCCTTTGACCGGTGCAGTAAATCAGCCAGGAAGAGAATCTTAAAGGTCCCATGGCATGACATTTTCATTTTATGAGGTTTTTCAACATTAATATGAGTTCCCCTAGCCTGAATATTGTCCCCAAGTGGATAGAAATGTTGATCGGTGTAAACCCGAGTTCTGGCTGTCGTTCTCTGCCTTTGAGAAAATGACAGGCCAGACGAGCCAATCCTGAAGTCTCCTGGTTTGACGTCCAAGCAGGAACGGTTACCTCCCTTTCCTCCGCCCAGACAATCTGCCACGCCCATGCAAACACTCGAGAGAATAGAGATCATTGCTTGTGAAAAGAAAGCTGTTTTCTATCTTGTGAGTCAGTGTTTTTGTACGTCCTCGTCGCGTCTATCTGTTCTTAAATGTGCATACAGTCGGGAGTTTCTGCTCAACATCGGCAGAGTCAGATCTTTAGAGATAAACCTCACACACGCCGAAGCTCGGCCTTCAACATCCCCGACCCCCAGTACTGCATCTGCCCACAGCGGAGGAGCCAAACGCGGGTGAGATTAAGCAGAAGGGGGGAAGCGTGAGGGTATCCGGCTAGGCTAGCCAGCTTTCACCACAATAAACTGGATTACATTCGATTACTGCTGTTGTGTCTTTGTTTGCGCTGTGTAACGTTACTCAATGCGCGTCACTGACGCTATTCATATAATTGGAACATATCTAGAAATAATGCTTTAATCAAACTTACTAACTCGTTCATCTCGACAGCTGTAATGGTACTTTGCATGTGTTACAAAGTTGGTAATAATGATGAAGACGGACTCGGTGTGACTGGGACTCGTGTTTATTCAGAACTCTCAGATACAAACACAATAAACTCGCGCTGACTGACAGCGCTCTCATAACTCAGTAGTTACTATAAATAACTTTGTTAGCAATCGCTCCGCCTCCGTGATGTCCGGTTCGCGAAGGAATCATTCTTTTGAATCAGTTCTTTATAGTGAACCGAATCAGTTCACCAAATCGGACTGAATCGTTCTAAACGGTTCGCGTCTCCAGTCAGCGCTGATCCATAATTTACTAAAGTTACTAACTTTCTGACATGAGTGACAGTCCCTCCGACTAGCAATAAACTAATGACCTGAAGTATATGCTGTAACTACAACAGTTCAGACATGCTGAGAACTGATGTGAAGTGAACTCCGGTCCATCCGTCTCTCTGGCAGCAGCTCCTGCCTCGTAGACCAAGTTAAACCACGCCCCCTCCGCTCATTTAAAATGCAAAGATGTCAGCCAATCACAACAGTGGGCGTTTTTACTGAAGTCTCACAGCAGACACGCCTCTTGAAGCAGGGCATTCAGCCACAGTGCAAACAGCAGTATAGACAAAATGCCTTTTATTTCTAAATTATGACATTTTATGATGTAAAAATCATACTAACAATATAAGTACACCTCAGGAAACACTATAAAATAATAGAAAAATGCCATGCCATGGGACCTTTATATCACTCTTAGAAATGTGAGGGAAAATCAGATCCAGTTTCTATCAGCATGTCATAAGTGTGTTTGTGCATCTTCCTTTACTGTAAACGAGCGCTGCCGTTTGTAAGTGTGAGTGTGTGTGTGTGTGTGTCCAGATGAGTGTTGGTGTGTGTGCTCTGACTGACCCTGTGTGTTCTCTCTGCAGCCGCTCAGGACGGGTGGAACGACCCTCCAGCTGTGCGCTCTGGACAACGCAAGAAGAAGGTATTCATGTGCATTATGAATGAGTGTGTGTGAGAGAGAGTGTGTGTGTGAGATGAGTAGGTTTAGGGGTGTGTGTGTGTGTGTGTGTGTGTGTGTATGTGTGATGGGTAGGTTTAGGGGTGTGTATGTGTGTGTGTGTGTGTGTATGTGATGGGTGAGTTTAGGGGTGTGTGTGTGTGTGTGTGTGTGTGTGTGTGTATATGTGATGGGTAGGTTTAGGGGGTGTGTGTGTGTGTGTGTGTGTGTGTGTGTATATGTGATGGGTAGGTTTAGGGTGTGTGTGTGTGTGTGTGTGTGTGTGTATATGTGATGGGTAGGTTTAGGGGTGTGTGTGTGTGTGTGTGTGTGTGTGTGTATATGTGATGGGTAGGTTTAGGGGGTGTGTGTGTGTGTGTATGTGTGTATGTGATGGGTGAGTTTAGGGGTGTGTGTGTGTGTGTGTGTGTGTGTGTGTGTGTATGTGATGGGTAGGTTTAGGTGTGTGTGTGTGTGTGTGTGTGTGAGAGAGATGGGTAGGTTAAGGGGTGTGTGTGTGTGTGTGTGTGTGTGTGTGTGTGTGTGTGTGTGTGTGTGTGTGTGTGTGTGTGTGTGTGTGTGTGAGATGGGTAGGTTAAGGGGTGTGTGTGTGTGTGTGTGTGTGATGGGTGAGTTTAGGGGTGTGTGTGTGGGCATGTTTTTGTGAAATATCAGGACACAAATGTGTATAATGACATGGGTATTACAAAAAGATCAAAAACCCCTTATGACGACAATGAAAACGAGGACCGTGACGTCGCCCGGTACGGCGCAGCCGGGGCCCCACCCTGGAGCCAGGCCTGGGGTTGGGGCTCGTATGCGAGCGCCTGGTGGCCGGGCCTTCCCCCATGGGGTCCGGCCGGGCTCAGCCCGAAGGAGCGACGTGGGGACACCTTCCCGTGGGCCCACCACCCACAGGAGGGACCGTAAGGGGCCGGTGCGGAGAAGATCGGGCAGCAGTCGAAGGCAGGAGCCTAGACAACCCGATCCCTGGACACGGAAACTGGCTCTTGGGACATGGAATGTCACCTCACTGGCGGGGAAGGAGCCTGAGATTGTGCGTGAGGTTGAGAGGTTCCGACTAGAGATAGTCGGAATCACCTCTACGCACGGCTTGGGCTCTGGAACCACACTCCTCGAGAGAGGATGGACTCTTCACCACTCTGGAGTTGCCCATGGTGAGAGGCGGCGGGCTGGTGTGGGTTTGCTTATAGCCCCCCAGCTCTGCCGCCATGTGTTGGAGTTTACCCCGGTGAACGAGAGGGTCGTTTCCCTGCGGCTTCGGCTCAGGGATAGGTCTCTCACTGTTGTTTGTGCCTACGGGCCGAACGGCAGTGCAGAGTACCCGGCCTTTTTGGTGTCCCTGGGAGGGGTGCTGGAAAGTGCTCCGACTGGGTACTCCGTCGTTCTACTGGGAGACTTCAACGCCCATGTGGGCAATGACAGTGACACCTGGAGGGGCGTGATTGGGAGCAACGGCCCCCCTGATCTGAACCCGAGTGGTGTTCAGTTATTGGACTTCTGTGCTAGTTACGGTTTGTCCATAACGAACACCATGTTCAGGCATAAGAGTGTCCATCAGTGCACATGGCACCAGGACACTCTAGGTCGTAGGTCAATGATCGACTTTGTGGTCGTTTCATCTGACCTGCGGCCGTATGTCTTGGACACTCGGGTGAAGAGAGGGGCGGAGCTGTCAACTGATCACCACCTGGTGGTGAGTTGGATCCGATGGCGGGGGAGGAAGCTGGACAGACCCGGTAGACCCAAGTGTACTGTGAGGGTCTGCTGGGAACGTTTGGCCGAGTCTCCAGTCAGAGAGATCTTCAACTCCTACCTCCGGCAGAACTTCGACCGGATCCCGAGGGAGGCTGGAGATATTGAGTCCGAATGGACCATGTTCTCCACCTCCATTGTCAAAGCTGCCGCTCGGAGCTGTGGCCGTAAGGTCTCCGGTGCATGTCGAGGCGGCAATCCCCGAACCCGGTGGTGGACACCGGAAGTAAGGGATGCCGTCAAGCTGAAGAAGGAGTCCTATCGGGCCTGGTTGGCTTGTGGGACTCCTGAGGCAGCTGACATGTACCGGCAGGCTAAGCGGACTGCAGCCCGGGTGGTTGTGGAGGCAAAAACTCGGGCCTGGGAGGAGTTCGGTGAGGCCATGGAAAAGGACTATCGGCTGGCCTCGAAGAGATTCTGGCAAACCGTCCGGCGCCTCAGGAGGGGGAAGCAGTGCCCTACCAACGCTGTTTACAGTGGCGATGGGCAGCTGTTGACCTCAACTGGGGATATCGTCGGACGGTGGAAGGAATACTTTGAGGATCTCCTCAATCCCGCCATCACGCCTTCCATTGAGGAAGCAGAGGCTGGGGGCTCAGAGGAGGACTCGTCCATCACCCAAGCTGAAGTCACCGAGGTGGTCAAGAAACTCCTCGGTGGCAAGGCACCGGGGGTGGATGAGATCCGCCCTGAGTACCTCAAGTCTCTGGATGTTGTGGGGCTGTCTTGGCTGACACGCCTCTGCAGCATCGCGTGGCGGTTGGGGACAGTGCCTCTGGGATGGCAGACCGGGGTGGTGGTCCCTCTTTTTAAGAAGGGGGACCGGAGGGTGTGTTCCAACTACAGGGGGATCACACTTCTCAGCCTCCCCGGGAAAGTCTATGCCAGGGTACTGGAGAGGAGAATACGGCCGATAGTAGAACCTCGGATTCAGGAGGAACAGTCTGGTTTTCGTCCGGGCCGTGGTACACTGGACCAGCTCTATACCCTCTACAGGGTGCTGGAGGGTTCATGGGAGTTTGCCCAACCAGTCCACATGTGTTTTGTGGATTTGGAGAAGGCATTCGACTGTGTCCCTCGCGGCGTCCTGTGGAGGGTGCTCGGGGAGTATGGGGTCCGGGGTCCTTTGCTAAGGGCTGTCCGGTCCCTGTACGACCAAAGCAGGAGTTTGGTCCGCATTGCCGGCAGTAAGTCAGACTTGTTCCCGGTGCATGTTGGACTCCGGCAGGGCTGCCCTTTGTCGCCGGTTCTGTTCATAATTTTTATGGACAGAATTTCTAGGTGCAGCCAGGGGCCGGAGGGTGTCAGGTTTGGGGACCACACGGTTTCGTCTCTGCTCTTTGCGGATGACGTTGTCGTGTTGGCCCCTTCTAACCAGGACCTTCAGCATGCACTGGGACGGTTTGCAGCCGAGTGTGAAGCGGCTGGGATGGGGATCAGCACCTCCAAATCCGAGGCCATGGTCCTCAGTCGGAAAAGGGTGGTTTGCCCTCTTCAGGTTGGTGGAGAGTTCCTGCCCCAAGTGGAGGAGTTCAAGTATCTGGGGGTCTTGTTCACGAGTGAGGGGAGGATGGAACGGGAGATTGACAAACGGATCGGTGCAGCTTCTGCAGTAATGCGGTCGATGTACCGGTCTGTTGTGGTGAAGAAAGAGCTAAGCCGTAAGGCGAAGCTCTCGATTTACCGGTCAATCTACGTTCCTACTCTCACCTATGGTCATGACCGAAAGGACAAGATCCCGGATACAAGCGGCCGAAATGAGTTTTCTCCGCAGGGTGGCTGGGCGCTCCCTTAGAGATAGGGTGAGAAGCTCAGTCACTCGGGAGGAACTCGGAGTAGAGCCGCTGCTCCTCCACATCGAGAGGGGTCAGTTGAGGTGGCTCGGGCATCTGTTCCGGATGCCTCCTGAGCGCCTTCCCGGGAAGGTGTTTCGGGCATGTCCAACCGGGAGGAGGCCCCGGGGAAGACCAAGGACACGCTGGAGGGACTATGTCTTCCGGCTGGCCTGGGAACGCCTCGGTGTCCCCCCGGAAGAGCTGGAGGAAGTGTCTAGGGAGAGGGAAGTCTGGGCATCTCTGCTTAGACTGCTGCCCCCGCGACCCGGCCCTGGATAAAGCGGAAGAAGATGGATGGATGGATGGTATTACAAAAAGAGGGTGAAATATGAGGACGTTCCCCATGTCCTCACTTTTCAAAATGCTTATAAATCACACAGAACAAGGTTTTTTTCACAGAAAGTGAACTGCACAGTCTCCTGTGAGGGGTAGGTTTAGGGGCAGTGTGTGTGTTTGTGTGTGTGTGTGTGTGTGTGTGATGGGTAGGTTTAGGGGCAGTGTGTGTGTGTGTGTGTGTGTGTGATGGGTAGGTTTAGGGGCAGTGTAAGAGGATAGAAAATACGGTTTGTACGGTATAAAAACCATTACACCTATGGAATGTCCTCACATTACACAAAAACAAACATGTGTGTGTGTGTGTGTGTGTGTGTGTGAGAGATGGGTAGGTTAAGGGGTGTGTGTGTGTGAGATGGGTAGGTTAAGGGGTGTGTGTGTGTGTGTGTGAGAGATGGGTAGGTTAAGGGGTGTGTGAGATGGGTAGTTTAAGGGGTGTGTGTGTGTGTGTGTGTGTGTGTGTGTGTGTGTGTGTGTGTGTGTGTGTGTGTGTGTGTGTGTGAGAGATGGGTAGGTTAAGGGGTGTGTGAGATGGGTAGGTTAAGGGGTGTGTGAGATGGGTAGGTTAAGGGGTGTGTGTGTGTGTGTGTGTGTGTGTGTGTGTGTGTGTGTGTGTGTGTGTGTGTGTGTGTGTGTGTGTGTGTGTGTGTGTGTGTGTGTGTGTGTGTGTGTGTGATGGGTAGGTTTAGGGGTAGAGTTAGAGTAAGGGGAGTTTGTATAGTATAAAAACCATTATGTCTAAGGAGAGTCCCCATAAAAATGACAACGTGTGTGTGTGTGTGTGTGTTGTACAGCTGCCAGAGAACTACACTCGCCCCGCTCCGATCACAGCGCCGGTGATGGGCTTCCCTGCGGAGGGTCCGGTGGAGCGTGTCCAGGTGCCGCCCGGAGCCCCTCAGGAGCCTAACATACAGGTCAGAGGTCATGACGTTAGAGTCGATCGGATGTGTGTGTGTGTGTGAGATCTGAGTGCTTGATGTCGCCTGTGTGTGTGTGTTCCAGTCCTTACAGCAGCTTCCCGCCGTGCGAGTGGGGCAGAAGGAAATCCCTGCAGAACACATGATTATCAAGACCACCTTCAGCAGCCTCGTGCAGCGCTGCCAGCTGGCCGCCGCAGACCCGGTAACACACACACACACACACACAGACAGACAGACAGACACACAGACACACACACAGACACACACACACAGACACACACACAGACACACACACAGACACACACACGTTTGTTTTTGTGAAATGTGAGGACATTCCATAGGCATAATGGTTTTTATACCGTACAAACCGTATTTTCTATCCCCTTACACTGCCCCTAAACCTACCCATCACACACACACACACACACACACACACACTGCCCCTGCCCCTAAACCTACCCCTCACAGGAGACTGTGCAGTTCACTTTCTGTGAAAAAAAACTTGTTCTGTATGATTTATAAGCATTTTGAAAAGTGAGGACATGGGGAACGTCCTCATATTTCACCCTCTTTTTGTAATACCCATGACATTATACACATTTGTGTCCTGATATTTCACGAAAACATGCCCACACAGACAGACACACACAGACACACAGACACACACACACACACACACACACACACACACAGACAGACAGACACACACACACACACACACACAGACACACAGACACACTCCCACACACAGACAGACACACACACACACACAGACACACACACACACAGACACACACACACACACACACACACACACACACACAGACAGCACGCAGACGAGCTGGCAAACTCTAATCTGATTGGCAGGCTTTATGCAACCTTCTGGAATCAGTGCACAGGTTTATATCTGTCCTCAAAGAAAAGGACATGATCTTTTTTTTATCATGACATGTCAGCACATCTGATTTCAACACTGATAATAATCATAAATGTGTGTTGATCATGAATATGAGGATGATCAGTGAAGGGTCATGTGACTCTGAAGACTGGAGTAATGATGATAATCACAGGAATAAATGACACTAGAGAACAGATGATCTACACTGGAGTGTGTGTGTGTGTGTGTGTGTGTGTGTGTGTGTGTGTGTGTGTGTGTGTGTGTGTGTGTGTGTGTGTGTGTGTGTGTGTGTGTGTGTGTGTGTGTGTGTGTGTAGATGATCTACACTGGAGGAATATTACACTGATTACTGGAGGTATGATCAGATAAACGCAGCTAAAAAATTCTTATTCTTATATTGATAACATACACCGATCAGGCATAACATTATGACCAGTGAATAACACTGATTATCAAGCTGGACAAGCACATGTCAAGGGTAAATGTCGAGCAAATGTCATTAGTGGGCAAGCACCGAATTTTCTAAAAAATCTACTTTCAAACTCCTCTTAGTCTGTTGCTCGGATTTTCACGAAAATTTAACCACATCATCTTCAGACCATGCCGACAGAAGTCAAGTCGATTGGTAGAACCGCTCTAAAAATAATCAGGCCAACTAGGGCTGGGATAAACCATTAATCTGCCGATTATTGTTCAGTCCGATTCGATTATCGATTATCTCCCCATTAATTGCCTAATAGCAATTTATACATGTAGATTTACATATCTGAATGAAAAAAACATGAATTCCTTAACATTGCAATATATGTTTATTGGTCTTAAAATTCCAAAATAAAAGTGCAAACTAATGCATTCCACAGAAACATCGGTCGATAGCTGAACGCTAATACACAAATGTCAAAATATTGATAGTATAAGGGGGAGTAAAATCCAATCAAAGTCAGCTGTCAGTCATTTTTCATGTGTTTTTTCATATAAATGTCTATAACTCCAAAACGAAATGAGATATTTTCACCAAAATTGACACTTATGTATTGGCTCACACAAAATAAAATGTTAGGATTGTGCCTCTTGGTGGCGCTATAATAGAACAAAACATGAAATTCCCATAGACTACAATGCATTTTTTCAGCCTTTTTGCCTAAAATCATCTTAAAATGTGTTTTACTAAAACTCATTGCTGCAGTTGATCTGACACTGTCAGCCATTTTGCCATGTCTTGTCTTCTTCTTTACGCTTGGCCCCAGTAATACAGCTATATTTATTATCATCATCACTGTAACCATCATCATAATCACATTAATCCAAAAAGTGTGCATAAGACTTCTATAAGTGTGTGCTTTTCCTGTATAAGTGAACTGGATTGTTTTAATTTCTAATGAACTTTCCTTCCAGCAAACGAAGCGCAAACTCGACGACGCCTCCAAACGCCTCGAGAGTCTGTACGACAAACTGCGGGATCAAGCGGTGAGTTGAAGACGTTTTTCCCCGCCGCTCGAGTCTCCGAGGCTCGGGAACCAAAGTGATGTTTTCTGCTGTGTTCATTTCATTGACGTCATAATTTTCGTCAACAACCTTTTTTCACTGAAGAAAACGAGACGATAACTAAATAAAAACTAGTGTTGGATGACAAAAACTATGAGGAAAATCAACTGTCATTTTCGTCAACAAATAAAGCGAGAGGAGAATGTTAGTGAGGGTGGATTAGGGCAGAGATGGGGTCAGAACTGATGTCCTGTGTCTCAGATGAGCACATTTGATCTGAACTGATCTAACCTCTGGAAAACACATGATCTACAGGCTCACACACACACAATCCAGCTCCAGAGCGGCTCAATCAATCAATAACACACATTTATGCCAGACCAGTGTTTATGAACTAATGCTGATGAATAATGACACGGTTTACTTTACCATGTTTATATAGTAATGTGTTTTAGACGGTTGTAATAATGCATATTTGATCTCCTGAACTTGAATGAGCTCCTGCAACTGCAACAGAGGCGCAGACATTTCAAAATAAGAGTCCCGGTGTATTTCCAGCTTGTTTATCATTAAAAGTCATGCATTATATATTCGTTTTTGCTTACACAATAAACTGTACTTAATTTCATTCCCATTTAATTCATAGTCAGGAGGAAAGACCAGTATTTGACACATATTCAATAAAGTATCAGGGTTATAATAGTTCACTAAAACCATAAAAAAAATCTTCATTACTTGAAATTAAATAAATTAAATAAAAAATAAACAAACTTATTTGAAGCTTTAGCTTAAAGGTAGGGTAAGTAAGATTTGGTTAAAAAACTTTTTTTCCAAATTAGTTTAAACTTTCTTTATATATCAATACATAATTAAAATGTAAGTACTCTGAAAAAGAAAGTATAAAAATGGAGTGTCTGTAGACCTCTCACGACTGTTTTAAAGACAGCTCATTATTTCCATTCACTCCACCTTCTGGGCTCTTTCCAAAGCCACGCCCCCAAAACACATGAACACGCCCACCGCGATCAGCTCAGCTGAAAGACGTATTATTAACCTGAGGCGAGCGGAGAAGAAGTGCATGTAGTGACATCATGTCAGAATCACATGTTTTCACAACAAAATCCGCCCAATTGCTACTCAAAACTAGCCCAAAACAAGCCAATCGTGTTTCTCCGGTAAAAATCGCGTTTGGGGGGTAAAATATGTGTCTTTTTGGTAGGGCTGCCTGCTCAAATTCACAAATCCCGGGGCAAAATATCACATAATTGTGGTCGCTTCAACCCGCGGACATGAAAAACAGCCGCGGCAACAGTGTTGAAGTAGCCCTTGGCAACACTGGGGCGCATGTGGGCGGATCCTGGAGCAAAAGCGGCGGTTGCCATGGTAACGAGAGAGAGTGACAGTCACCCAAGCCAATCACTTGTTTCGGCCCGAACGAAAATAATGAGCGGTGTTTATTGCAGATTAAAAAGTCTAGAGTCACTCGATTTTTATACTCTCTTTTTCAGAGTACTTACATTTTAATTATGTATTGACATATAAAGAAAGTTTAAACAAATTTGGACAAAAGTGTTTTAGATCATTCTTACCTACCCTACCTTTAACTTGATATGGCCTATAAAACAGAAATACAAAGTTATAAAAACATTGAGCTCTTTTGTGTATTTTTAATGTCAAAAACAAAATGATGTCAAAATGTCAGTTTAAGTGACAGTCGGTTATGTGACGCTTAAATGCTTAATGTATTACAATTGAACTAAACTCATTAGATTTTAGTCGACTAAAACTAGAAACAATTCAGGTGAGTAAAATATGACTAAAACTAAATGACATTTAAGTCAAAAGTCTATGGCTAAAACTAAATCAAAATTTGCTGTGAAAATGAGCACTGTTTTTCTGCCGCCCATCAGCTTTCTCCCAGCATCCTCAGCGGCCTGCACGAGATCAGCCGGCTGGTGAGCGGACGCCACTATACGCAGGGCCTGGAGGTTCACACACAGATCGTGAGCAGCAGCAACTTCAGCGAGATCTCCGCCTTCATGCCCGTCCTCAAGGTGCTCATGACCATCGGGAACAAACTGGACGTGTGACGAACTGTGTGTTAATGATCAGTTCTTCATCTTCTCCTTCATGCTCTGGGCCTTATTCATCACCCGACGGCCATCGTTGTGTAACTCGTGTTGAATCGAATGCAATCGTTTGACTGAGAACGAGCCAATTAACTATTGCATTGGATTCAACGCTTAAAGGATTAGTTCACTTTTAAATCAACTTTTGCTGATCATTTACTCTCCCCCATGTCATCAGAGATGTCCATGTCTTTCTTTCTACAGTCTAAAACAAAATGAAGGTTTTGGATGAAAACAGTCCAGGGTTTTTCTCCATATAATGGACTTCAATGGGCTCCAAACGGGTCAAGGTCCAAATGACAGTTTCAGTGCAGCTTTAAACGACACCAGATGATGAATAAGGGTCTGATCTAGACAAACCATCAGTTTCTGAGAGAAACCCAGCAGTATTTATGATATTATTTTACCTCTTATCAGACGAACATGATCGTCTCTGAGCTCAGACATAACTTCCGGAGAGTGAGGTCAAATACGAGCGTGGTCATAGATGTATCGATAGTAGATGCCTCATTCTACTGATCCGTGCAGGCGCTAATGAGGCATCTATGATCGATACATCTATGACCACGCTCGTATTTGACCTCACTCTCCGGAAGTTATGTCTGAGCTCAGAGACGATCATGTTCGTCTGATAAGAGGTAAAATAATATCATAAACACTGCTGGGTTTCTCTCAGAAACTGATGGTTTGTCTAGATCAGACCCTTATTCATCATCTGGTGTCGTTTAAAGCTGCACTGAAACTGTCATTTGACCCGTTTGGAGCCCATTGAAGTCCATTATATGGAGAAAAACCCTGGACTGTTTTCATCCAAAACCTTCATTTCTTTTCGACTGCAGAAAGAAAGACATGGACATCTCTGATGACATGGGGGAGAGGAAACGATCAGCAAAAGTTGATTTAAAAGTGAACTAATCCTTTAAAGAATCAGCCTTAACACACGTGTGTGTGTGTGTGTCGTTGCATTCAGCTCGTTATTGTGCGTAAAACCTTACGTGTGTTGAATCGAATGCAACAGTTTGTCTAAGAAAGAGCGGGACGGGTCGTAAATTGTGGATTTTGATTGGGTGTGAGGCCGAGCGTTGGGTTTTTATTAAAGATCTGCTGTCTGTAGTTTAGCGGATATCGTGATGATTGATTGATTGATAGTGGATGAGGTTCATTATTGACGGATGATTTGAGAGTGTGTGTGAAGGGTTGTGTTTTATATTTTGCACTTGAACTGCTGTTTCTCCTCCAAACACTCCTGTGGAAAAGTGTGACGCTTCTCCAGTTCGGCTCTGGATGCTTAAAGAGACGGAAACACGTGAGACCGTGTGTGTGTGAACACGTCAAGAACACGTCCAGATCAAATGAAAACTTGTTTTTTTACTATTACGCGTTTTTGTAATCCCCAAAAAACACATTTTATTTAGTTTAAATGGTTTACAACGTGCATATGATGTATAAATGCTTATTTAGTTTATTTGAGAATGGGGAACGTATTGAAATGTCATATTATTTATGCATATAATTTCTTTTTGAGGTGAAATATGACCTGGACGTGTTCTTAAGATGAACTGAATGTAACGGAGCGGTTAATCTGATCATCTTTTTATGCATTTTTTGTTCTGCTACGTTGTGTGTGTGTGTGTGTGTGAAACTGATTCATTCTGGGGGTCGTTATCATTAATGAAGCTTGAACACACTTGAAGAAAAATACAGAACTTTCATAAATGATGGACGTGTCTCGTCTTGTTCTTCATGTCCACGGCTCGACTAATAACGGGCGAATACACACATGAATCATTGGGCTCAGTACAGACACGCTACAATCAACTCATTTTATGCGTTTGTAGTTCTGAGTGTTCGGATTTTATCCTGTAGAGGGCGAGAAAGACACAATTCAATTCACACATAATATGGCAAGCCATTTGAACATTTATTCATTCCCAGGATATGAACAAATTATATATCTTGATATCAACAAATGCATTTTTACTAGTTAAAATGTTCATTTTTGATATTAGGAATTACATTTCCACTATTAAAAATGCGAATTCTTGATATCAGCAATGACCTCATCACTCAGAAATACGAATTCTTGATTTTCACTTGTTAATCGTCACCATAGACTGCCATTCAAACTCAACTGTTGATATCAATAATTGATTTCTTACTGGTTGGAATTCCAATTTCACATCAGAAATACAATTCTTACTCAAGTCAAGTCAACTTTATTTATATAGCACTTTTAACAATGAAGATTGTTTCAAAGCAGCTTCACAGTGTTAAACAGGAAAATAATGCAGCATAATTTTATTCAGCCGTACAGCCATTCTGGAGAAAACGGTGATGTCATCAGTTCACTTCAATTATCATACAGTGACAGTGTGGGCTTTAGATCAATAATGTAGTTTATATGGTGAATTTAGTTTAATAATTAGATTTATTTGGATCTTTAGTTGAAAATTATGGCTCTGAAAGGCCTCCATTGGCTCAATGGCACTTTACACTCTCAAGACCATTAAAAGACACTAAAGACGTCGTTACAAAGTCCATCTCACTACAGCGGCTCTACAATAACTTTATGAATCGGCGAGAATAGTTTTTGTGCGCAAAAAAACCCTAAATAATGACTTATATAGTGATGACGATTTCAAAACATGGCGTCATGAAGCTTCGAAGCGTTATGAATCAGTGAGTCGAATCATGATTCGGATCGCGTGTCAAACTGCTGAATCGACTCACTGATTCATAACGCTTCGAAGCTTCATGATGCTGTGTTTTGAAATCGTCATCACTATATAAGTCATTATTTAGGGTTTTTTTGCGCACAAAAACTATTCTCGTCACTCCATAAAGTTATTGTAGAGCCGCTGTAGTGAGATGGACTTTGTATCGACGTCTTTAGTGTCTTTAAGGGTCTTGAGAGTGTAAAGTTGAGCCAATGGAGGCCTTTCAGAGCATCAGATTTACACTAAAATATCTTCATTTGTGTCTGAAGATGAACGGAGGTCTGACGGGTGTCCAACGACATGAGGGTAAGTAATTAATGACAGAATTTACATTTTTGGGTGAACTAACCCTTTAATTTTAATAAATGTTTCATCAGCCAATTGGGGCATTCTGGGTTGAGCGAGCGGGCGCTTAATTGGTCAGTATTATCAAACTGCAGACAAAGATTTTGCAAGAATTATAGTTTTTACTAGATGAGATTTAATTCTTGATATCAAGAGTTTGATTTCTGTGAGTGATGACATCATTGTTTACTAGAGAAAATTGAAACGATATCAAGAATGAACATTTCCTGGGAATGAATAAACGTGAAAGTGGCTTGCCATAATGGTCACTAGTGTACAATGTTAACGTCTGACATCATGAATGTGATATTTACTAGTAAAGCCATTTTAGATATCTGAAATTATTCTCCTAATGATTGATATCAGAAATACATTGACAGATATCTAGAATTATAGTTTTTACTAGTGACAATTCAATTGTTAATAGCAATTCATATCCTGTGAATGATTAAAAGCCAAAACGGCTTGTCATTTTAGCAGAAATCCAATTTCTGATATCAAGAATTAGCATTTTAACTAGCGAATATTTAATATTATCAACAAGAATTCGTATCCTCGGAAGGATTTA
Source organism: Gobio occitaniae (assembly GCA_033150135.1). NCBI lineage: Eukaryota > Metazoa > Chordata > Actinopteri > Cypriniformes > Gobionidae > Gobio > Gobio occitaniae. Next base: position 102,691 of record JARQWZ010003867.1, read on the forward strand.
TGTCCAAACGGCTTGCCATACAGAACATCTGCAATACTTCTCATCATTTAAAACCCACATATACTCGATACTGGACTCTTTTTAATACTTTATCATAAGCCAGAGGCTCTTATTAATCAATACGTGAGTAATAGACTATTTTAGATCATGTTATTAAACGCGTCAAATGCAGTAGTTTGATATTTGTTTGTGTGACGCAGCATCTTTCAGAGGGATGTTGTAAATCGCATCAGAAGTGTGTGTGTGTTGATAAGGGTGTGTCACACACACATCACGTGAGTTTACGAGACTAAAAGAATGTGACCTATTTGAAACCGCAAACTGAGCCGTTAATGAACATCATGCCTCGTTTCAGCGCTGCTTTCGGTACATTCGAGAACCGCGCGCTGATTGGTCCGCCGGGGTCATACGGCGCTCCTGATTGGCTGCCGCTGATCTGCTGTTGAAATTCCCGGGATGTTGTGAACGCCGTGACGCAGCACGGCAGTGACCGATATTAACACGGTTTTTTTCAGACTGTTATAAAATCTGGAGGCCAAATGACATTAGTAGGTCATATTTAGTAATAATGACATTAATTAGCAGCCCTTGTGTAAGCGAATCTGCAGTGTAAACTAGTCATTCGTTGCATTTAGGGCGAATAGACCCTTTTCACAGACTGTGATGACGCGTTTTAACGGTCGTCAATATCGTAAATCCTGCAACGTTTTTTGTATTTTCATATATATATATATATATAAAGTACATTTATAACACTAATACTTTGTATTTTATTACTTTTGCATCAAGCTACAATAAAAAAGTTCCCGCTGCTGTGAGGGTGTTTAATAATAGCGTCTATGCGAGTGATGGTAAAAATTAACATATTTCTCTCTTTTCACTGCCGTTATCAATCTCACTCTATTTTTCCCCTCTTTTTGAAAGTTGTGAAATCACTACTGTGGCGCTTTTCTTTTGCTATGTGAGCAAATGGGCACACAAAAAAAATATTTAATGTATTCACAGCTATAATATTTAACAGGGTCTATTCAGGAGGATTGGGCCACTTTTTCCAAGTCATCTCAATGGCAAAAAGTGTCCCTGAAATCTCCCTAAACGCAACGAATGACTAGTTTACAGCGAAGTACATGAATCCCCGCTGACGTGTACAGACACGCAACGCAAATGCGATGCAATAACATGTTTAAAAAAAGAAAAGAAAATGAACCTGATCTGTATGAACTTTCCTCTATATTCCCATTCCTGTAGTCATTGTTATATCAAAGAAAGTGCACGTGTGAGAAGGTGTATTAGCTCTTTGCTTGAGACTTTATTTCCAGTAATAGATTATAAGAAACAAGAGTCCATTCACTATTACAGGCTGTTATCATCATCACAAACAAGAACATCGTATTAGTTTTCTTCCAAACAGCATGAGAAACACATCACAACCGCTTTTTGGCATCTCGAGTCACACGGGTCAGAGAGAAGAAGATAAGGCGATCCGTCCTGCGTGAGAGGAACAGCGGCGTCTTCCAGTCCCTGGAAAAGTCTGAGGAAATTACAATCCAAATGGTTTTAAAGTTGCCAAACGGTTTAACAACCTGTCCAATGAGTCCGAAACATGGAAAAATAGCATCGAAAAATCTCTGAAAAGCCAAAAACACGGCACGCATGCAGCTTTTGGCACAATAACACCGCAGTTGTTATTATTTTATGGTTTCCGTCTGTGTTACTATGCGATAGAAAAGAGTTCTGTGTTAACACAGCATGCTTGGATGATGGTGTTAGCGAACTACAGCCGTCAATGTCTTCTGAAATTATAGTTAACTCAGTCAGGCTCTCCAAAACACGGACAATTTGTGCAAGTATGGCAACAAAACAGTTTGGCAATATTAAATTATTAAATACGATTGCTTGATTCGTTAAGGTGCAGCTGTTAAATATTAAATAAATTGATTTCTTTCCAAATTGCACAGCTAGATTTGGTAAGATCCGCCCCCCGGGACGGACACAAAAAGCCCCGGGTCGCGTTCAGCTCCTGCGTTCGCCACGGAACATCGGACTGGGGTGTCAAAAATATCTACAAGCCGGAAACTAAATCTGCACAAGCGCTACACAAACAGCTCGGATCCCGGGTCGAAGCTCCGCGGGCGAGACTGGGGGGGGGGGGGGGGGAGTGGGGGGGCATTTGTGGCAGAAGCTTGGACCCCGTGGAAAGCTCCCCGATTGTCCTCCTGGCGTCCGGCTGGCGGTTCTGGGCTGGGCCGGGCCGGGTTAGCCGCTCCTGTGGCTCCCGTCTCCGGTGCGCTGCACGCGGGCCAGCACGGCCTCCTGGGATACGCGTTTGGGGTCGCTGGCCAGGCGCAGGAAGCACATGAGGTCGATGAAGCAGGTGGTGAGGTTGAGCTTCCAGCCGAACTCACTGGTGGCGTAGTCGAAGGGAAACGTGTGGTGGTAATTATGGAAGCCTTCGCCTGAGAAATTCAAGATGATGGAGCGTTATTAATCAGAATATGCAGGAGGGCTTTATCCATCATGCAAACGAAAAGAAATGACATTTTCATTATGCATCAAAAAAGATATTAATATGCAGCTAAATATATCATATTCTATCATGCAAACTATGAGAAATTAGGTTTACTAATATTTTTATTTATCGAAAAATATATTGTATATATTATTGTGGCAAGAAATTATATACATTTTTATAATGAAAATGATATCATGCAAACTAAGAATTTTTTTATTTTCTACTATATTTGTAACAGATTTTTTATATATCAAAAATATACTATGATTGGACAAAATTGTAAATATATAATATTCTATCATGCAAACTAAAAGAAATTACATTTTCATTATGCATCAAAAAATATTAATATGCAGCTAAATATATATATAATATTCTATCATGCAAACTATGAGAAATTAGGTTTACTAATATTTTTATTTATCGAAAAATATATTGTATATATTATTGTGGCAAGAAATTATATACATATATTTTTATAATGAAAATTATATCATGCAAACTAAGAAAAAATTATATTTTCTAATATATTTGTAACAGATTTTTTATATATACATTTTTTAAATATCAAAAAATATACTATGATTGGACAAAATTGTAAATATATAATATTCTATCATGCAAACTAGAAGAAATTAGGTTTACTAATATTTTTATTTATCGAAAAATATATTGTATATATTATTGTGGCAAGAAATTAGATCAATATATATTTTATTATACACATTATATTTTTTATTGGGCTGTCAAAAGATTAATCGTATCCAAAATAAAAGTTTGTGTTTACATAATATATGTGTGTGTGTGCTCTGTTAATTATTATTTATATATAAATACACACATTCATGTATATATTTAAGAAAAAAATATTTTTATATATAAAACATTTATATTTATATATATTATAGATTATATAAATGTGTATACAGTATATACATCCAAATATTTCTTAAATATATACATGAATGTGTGTATTTATATATAAATAATAATTAACAGAGTACACACACATATATTATGTAATTTTTTATAATGAATTATATCCTGCAGACTAGAAGAAATTAAATTGATATATTTTTTCATATATCATTTTTATACTTAATATGCAGCAAAATACTATATAAATATATTTGAAACCTAAATATATAAAATTCTATCATGCAAACTAGAAGAAATTACATTTTGTGATCTATTCTGATCAGATGTTTCACATTTTAAATATTTTTTTATTTAAAAACTATATAGTAAATATATTAATATGCAGCAAAATATATATTTGATATATAAATATATAATATTCTATCATGCAAACTAAGTAAAAAATATATTTGTAAATTTTTTTGTAACATATTTTTTGTTATATCATTTTAAATATGTTTTTAATATAAAAAACTATATTGTAAATATATTAATTTGCAGCTAAATATATTTGATATATAATATTCTATCATGCAAATTATAAGAAATTAGGTTTACTAATATTATTATATATAATTTGTAATTTTTTTATATAACAAAAACATATTGTATATATTGTGGCAAGATATTATATAAATTACATTTTTATAATGAAAATTCTATTACGAAAAAATTCTATTTTCTAATGTATTTATAACAGATTTTTTGATATATCATTTAAAATATTTTTTTCATATAAAAAACTATATTGTAAATATATTAATATGCAGCAAAATATATTTGATATATAATTTTCTATCATGCAAATTATAAGAAATTAGGTTTACTAATATTTTTATGTATCAAAAAATATATTGTGGCAAGAAATTATACACACATATTTTATTATATAAATTATATTTTTATAATGAAAATTCTATCACGAAAAAATCATATTTTCAAATATATTTGTAACAGATTTTTATATATCAAAAAATATACTATGATTTGACAAAATTATATATTTTTTAAATTATAAAATATATATATTTAATTTTATTATATAAATTATCATTATAGGTTTTTTGTTGTAATGTTCAATATTGTCAGGTGTGATTCTTATATTATTAAATACAATTTTTTTTTTTAAATAAATAAAGTGAGTAGAAATGAAATAAGGTTAAAGCTCATCACACACTTGAGCATGATGTGTCAATACCATCATTATTATTATTATTATTATTATGAATGACATCACTGAAGCTGAACGTGAGGTTAAATGAACACACTGCACTATTTCTCCTGTGTTCTGAGCATGAACACACACACAGATGGTGAAGCGGGTGAGTGTGTGTGAGACGTACCGATGGCGCTGAAGGTGACGAACCGGTTCTCCCTGGGGTTGATTTTGCTGTCGTAGGGCCGGTTTCCCCACATGTGGGCGGCACTATTGACCAGCCAGGTGGCGTTTAACACCAGTGTGTATCTGAGGACGGTGGGCACGAAATACGCCACCCACAGAGACTCGCCCCACAGGAAGCAGGGCACGGCCATGGGCACGAAGAAGCACATCAGCAGCACGGACGGCTTGTAGTGCCTGAGACAGGGAACACCAATCAATGCCTGACCCACAGATAAAGCCACCAATCACAGGCCAGAGTGCGTTCAGACTCACTTCCTCTGGAACATGACCACCGGGTCGGCCTTCAGGTCGGTGATCTCCAGCTTGCGGCCCTTCTCGATGACATCTGGGTGTTTGCGGACCAGCAGCCAGCCGATGTGGGCGAAGAAGAACCCACGCACTGCATTGTGGGGGTCGGCGTCCGTCTCCGAGTACTTGTGGTGGACGCGATGATCTCGTGACCACTCGTAGATGTCGTTCTACAGCGGAGAGAGCGGATGAAACGGGACATTTCTACACAACCAACCAAAGGAAACACTGCAATACACCGTTAAATAATCCCCGAATTAAGTTCTGTTAAACAGAGAATAGACAGAAATGGCAGTCGAATGCACACGTTATACACTTTATTACAACTTTTAGCTGAGCTGCACGATTCATTCTTACAATATTGCATTGATACACCAGTAGGTGGCGATAAGAGACTGTTAAAATATGCATTTGTCATCGATTCATTCAAGAGATTCATTTAAAAACGCAGATTCATCCAGTAAGGAAACGAGTCTTTATGAGTGAGTCATTGAATCATTCATTCACAAGATTTGTTCAAAAACGCTGATTCATCCAGTAAGGAAACGAGTCTTTATGAGTGAGTCATTGAATCATTCATTCACAAGATTTGTTCAAAAACGCTGATTCATCCAGTAAGGAAACGAGTCTTTATGAGTGAGTCATTGAATCATTCATTCACAAGATTTGTTCAAAAACGCTGATTCATCCAGTAAGGAAACGAGTCTTTATGAGTGAGTCATTGAATCATTCATTCACAAGATTTGTTCAAAAACGCTGATTCATCCAGTAAGGAAACGAGTCTTTATGAGTGAGTCATTGAATCATTCATTCACAAGATTTGTTCAAAAACGCTGATTCATCCAGTAATGAAACAAGTCTTTATGAGTGAGTCATTGAATCATTCATTCACAAGATTTGTTCAAAAACGCTGATTCATCCAGTAATGAAACAAGTCTTTATGAGTGAGTCATTGAATCATTCATTCACAAGATTTGTTCAGAAACGCTGATTCATCCAGTAAGGAAACGAGTCTTTATGAGTGAGTCATTGAATCATTCATTCACAAGATTTGTTCAAAAACGCTGATTCATCCAGTAAGGAAACGAGTCTTTATGAGTGAGTCATTGAATCATTCATTCACAAGATTTGTTCAAAAACGCTGATTCATCCAGTAAGGAAACGAGTCTTTATGAGTGAGTCATTGAATCATTCATTCACAAGATTTGTTCAAAAACGCTGATTCATCCAGTAAGGAAACGAGTCTTTATGAGTGAGTCATTGAATCATTCATTTAAGAGATTCGTTCAAAACGCTGATTCATCCAGTAATGAAGCAAGTCTTTATGAGTGAGTCATTGAATCATTAATTTAAGAGATTTGTTCAAAACACTGATTCATTTAGTAATGAAACATCTTTTGAATGAATGATTCAATGACTCACTCAAAGACTTTTGTTCAGAAACACTGATTCATCCAGTAATGAAACATCTCTTGAATGAATGATTCAATGACTCACTCATAAAGACTTTTGTTCAGAAACACTGATTCATCCAGTAATGAAACATCTCTTGAATGAATGATTCAATGACTCTCATAAAGACTTTTGTTCAGAAACACTGATTGATCCAGTAATGAAACATCTCTTGAATGAATGATTCAATGACTCACTCATAAAGACTTTTGTTCAGAAACACTGATTCATCCAGTAATGAAACAAGTCTTTATAAGTGAGTCACTGAATCATTCACTCAAGAGATTTGTTCAAAACACTGATTCATTTAGTAAAGAAACAAGTCTTTATAAGCAAGTCATTGAATCATTCACTCAAGAGATTTGTTCAAAAACACTGATTTAGTAATGAAACAAGTCTTTATGAGTGAGCCGTTGAATCATTCATTCAAGAGATTTGTTCAGAAACACTGATTCATCCAGTAATGAACCTTCTCTTGAATTAATGATTCAATGACTCACTCAAAGACTTTTGTTCAGAAACACTGATTCATCCAGTAATGAAACAAGTCTTTATGAGTGAGTCATTGAATCATTCACTCAAGAGATTTGTTCAGAAACACTGATTCATCCAGTAATGAAACAAGTCTTTATGAGTGAGTCATTGAATCATTCATTCAAGAGATTTGTTCAAAACGCTGATTCATCCAGTAAGGAAACAAGTCTTTATAAGTGAGTCATTGAATCATTAATTCAAGAGATTTGTTCAAAAACCCTGATTCATCCAGTAATGAAACATCTCTTGAATGAATGATTCAATGACTCACTCATAAAGACTTTTGTTCAGAAACACTGATTCATCCAGTAATGAAACATCTCTTGAATGAATGATTCAATGACTCACTTATAAAGACTTTTGTTCAGAAACACTGATTCATCCAGTAAGGAAACAAGTCTTTATAAGTGAGTCACTGAATCATTCACTCAAGAGATTTGTTTAAAAACATTTTAAATAGACTACAGCAAAATTAATAATATTTAGTCAGAAGCTCTTGTAAATGACAGAATCGTGATTATATTATGTTTATAAGAGAGTTGTCATTTGTGTTTTTGCTCCTGACTTCCATTTGTGCCATTTCAGAGTTGGCATCCCTTCAGTGTTATTGTGACTTGTGGAAAACAGACAGAATAAAGAACGAGTGCAGGACAGCTGTGCTTCAGAGAGGCTCACCTGGAAAGCCATGGAGTTGGCGAAGGCCAGGAATATCCGGAGAGGTAAAGAGGCTTTATATGACCTGTGACTCCAGAGCCTGTGGGCGCCCGCGGTGATGCCCAGAGCGCTGTACACGAAACACGCCAGAGCTGCGCAAAACAAACCCACAGACCATAATAATCCCTCATCATCACATGGAAATATAATGGAGATACAGACACAAAGGAATCTTCAATTATTAATGCACACACTTCTCTCACAATCACTAACAGACGTCGGTTCAGTTTAACCTGCTGTTACACATGCAGAAATTATTTTAAAAATACTTTACATGTGAAATTAAAACCGCAAATGCAAACCAAAATTGCTCCATTTTTTCTAAAATGTAAGTCACTTAATATTTACTTCTTGTTTATTGAACTGTTGTATTGAAATCGTGCTAGTTTAACGCCATTTAGCATATAGTTCAACGTCATGTAGCATTTCACTGTCCAATGGTCATGCCTTAACTGCAATGTCTAGTATTGCATTAGTATTGCATCCTTCTCATGGGCATTTAATACTTTTTGACTTTTCAGTCTGAGTTAAATCTCTTTTTTGGCTCAATTTATCTGTAAAAGAAAACATGCCTAATAATTCTGCACACCTGAATATAAGGTGATTTTCATTTCCAGCCTTCATGAACAATTATATATCACTTATACATTATTAAATACTAAATCAATAGTAGTTATTAGGATTACTGTGGTCAAATGTGCCTGGAAAAAAAATATGATCAGAAAATCAACGTGCCTAATAATTCTGCACTCCCTGTTTAACGTTTAATGTTTAACGTCACGTAGCGTATAGTTTAATGTCATGTAGCATATAGTTTAACGCCATGTAGCGTATAGTTCAACGTCATGTAGCGTATAGTTCAACGTCATGTAGCGTATAGTTCAAAGTCATGTAGCGTATAGTTCAACGTCATGTAGCGTATAGTTCAACGACATTTAACATAGTTTAACGTCACGTAGCGTATAGTTTAACGCCATGTAGCGTATAGTTTAATGTCATGTAGCATTTAGTTTAACGTCATGTAGCGTATAGTTCAACGTCATGTAGCGTATAGTTCAACGTCATGTAGCGTATAGTTCAACGTCATGTAGCGTATAGTTCAACGACATTTAACATATAGTTTAACGTCACGTAGCGTATAGTTTAATGTCATGTAGCATATAGTTTAATGTCATGTAGCGTATAGTTTAATGTCATGTAGCATATAGTTTAATGTCATGTAGCATATAGTTTAATGTCATGTAGCGTATAGTTTAACGACATTTAACGTATAGTTCAACGTCATGTAGCGTATAGTTTAACGACATTTAGCATATAGTTTAATGTCATGTAGCGTATAGTTTAATGTCATGTAGCATATAGTTTAATGTCATGTAGCGTATAGTTTAACGACATTTAACGTATAGTTCAACGTCATGTAGCGTATAGTTTAAAGACATTTAGCATATAGTTTAATGTCATGTAGCGTATAGTTTAATGTCATGTAGCGTATAGTTTAACGACATTTAGCTTATAGTTTAATGTCATGTAGCATATAGTTTAACGTCACGTAGCGTATAGTTTAACGACATTTAGCTTATAGTTTAATGTCATGTAGTGTATAGTTTAACGACATTTAACGTATAGTTTAACGTCATGTAGCGTATAGTTTAACGTAGGCTTGCTACGATAGTCGGTGTTACCGGTGTCCAGACTCAACACCGGTTACATCACTTGCCCACCGTGGCACCGCCCACCGTCTTTTTGATTTTTTTATAGTAATAAAATAATTTAGTTCAGTTAGAGAACAGACAATACAAATAAAAACTGAACGTATCTGCTTAATGAAGCAGGATCCGACCGTGAGTCTCGGCAGCGGCAGGAGTCATTCATCAGCTTTAAGAGTGAGGAGCTGACTGAGATGATCGCGGAAGATTTGGTTTCAAAGCGAAACGTAAAAGCGCCTATTTAAGGGAGTTTGTCATTTGTTTTGTTGTTGTGTTTTTCATTAAAAATAATAGGCTAATGAACCCACAATTCAAGCAACCCGCAGCCGAATTGGCGCTAATTCAAAACTGAAAGTAAAATGTGCACGGCCGCACAGAGCGCGCATTGTTTAATTTCGCCTGGCTACGCAGTGCGAGCCTCCGCGCTCCGCGCATTTATTTTGTTTGGATTGAGTTTGGATTGCATTTGTGAACACAACATGTGCAAACCATGCATTTTACGGTACATAAAATTAAAGGCACAATATGTAATTTTTCACTGATAGAGGCGACAAAGGCGTGTCTTACTTTTATTCTGTCAGACGAGCGCTTCCGCTTCTTCCGCTCATGTGTGTGTGGGGGAACGCAACACTTTTTTATCATATCACACACATTTGAGTGTGTTGAAAGCATAGACTGTAAAATAAATATGGGCGTAGTGTCCGTGACGTCACTCATAGGATCTGAAGAGCAGTTTTGAAGTGTAAAGTCGGGTCAAGCTGGCCGTCGCCATCTTGTCATCGCGCATCACTCCCGGATAACAGAAAATGGGCAAAGAGGCGGGACGTGGGCGGAGCTGATGACTAACAGACAGCAGACAAACGGCAATCCACCTGTCACTCAAAGTGGCCACGCCCTTAATTATGCAGAACTTTAAGGCTTTATATAATGTAAACGAATGAGTTATAAATAAATTCCCCCCTCACAGTCGTCATGAAGGGCAACATTAGCCGTACAGACCAAAAGCACAGTTTGTCCCAGACTGTAAACATGTGTTCTTCTGCTGTAAAGTTGGCCATTTTAACATGAGCTCAATGAGATTCTGCTCCTCTAGTGGCCAGTCCATGAACTGCAGTTTAACTCACTTCAGTATTGCGTTGCCGCTTGGTTGATGTTATAATGCTACTCTGTGCGTTCGCTCAGCGCTACTAATGAGACACTTGTTCAAGTCAACTTTATTTCTATAGCACTTTTAACAATGGCGATTGTTTCAAAGCAGCTTCACAGTGTTAAACGGCAAAATAATGCAACAGAATTTGATTCAGCCGTACAGCCGCTCCGGAGAAAACAGTGATGTCATCAGTTCACTTCAATTATCATACAGTGACAGTGTGGGCTTTAGATCAGTAATTTAGTTTATATGATCAATTTAGTTTAATAATTCGATTTATTTGGAAATTTAGTTGAAAATTTAGTGGAATTTAACCAACTGAGCACACTGCAGGCGGTAAAACATGGAGGTAAATAAAGAACACCAGCTTATAAGACTACAAAATAAACCCGCGCACGTATGACGTCATCAATATGCGACGCTCGGACAATTTAAAACGGCTTATTTCTTTGGATTTAAACATTTTTAGAAACATTTGGGATGATGTAAGTACACAAGTCAACACACTCCGAGTGGATATCTCAACCCTAAAATCTTACATATTGCACCTTTAATGGTAAGAATAGCACGCATGATACTCACTCCAGATGAGCGTGAGCACAGATGCTGAAGGGACCAGGAGGAGCCCATAAAGGGCCCCAGTGTGCAGGAGGGTCATCAGGACGACATTTCTCCACACTATGACGACGGGAGGTTTGGGCCCCTCTTTCTCTTTATACGAGTGGTCAAACACGTCCTCCACGGTCTGCTCCGGCCGCCACACTTGAGCTTTAATATCCATATCAGGCATGATGAGCACTGCAAACACACACACACACACACACACACACACACACTTCCGTTAGTCAATGCAACTGCGATGCAGCAGAACCGGCAGGATAAACTGGGTCATGACGCCACAGGGAAAAAAAAACACATTTAGTGAAGGGAGAAGCAGGAAAAACTCACCAAACTGCGGATGAATTCAGCGTGGATGAAAAGAAGAACGCGTACTGAGGATATCCAAACGTGCACGAGCTGAGGTGCGCGTAGCAGCTGCTGTTGACGGTGATGCGTAGCGCTGTCGCGAGCGGAGGAATAGCGCGCTGTGATTGGTCAGAGAGTTTGATGCCACCTTCCTGGGACTGCACGGATTGGCTGATGCTCATCTGATGTTCGCGTTCTCTTTATCCACTTCGCACCAGCATCCCGTACAACCGAATTTCGCCGGAGTCGCTTCGCGCATTTATACTGTGAATCCGCTCACCCCACCGGCGAGGAGTTTCTCCTCAGCAGCCAATCAGCCGCGAGCTCGCGCTGTCACCGCCACAAGCCCCATTTCATCACAAACGACGTTATTTTTAAACTAGTTTTGACTTTATAACGAGCATAAAAGATGCGAAGTACTGATACACTGATAACAGAAGTGAACTACAGTTGCCCTGGTGTTTTCCCCAAAAAATGTGTCACTCTTTTTAATTAAGCCTACGCATGTCAAATAAATGAATCGGTTCGTTTGAATGAATCGCCAGGGACACATTTTCTCTACCTTAAAGAAATCAGTACAGAAGATTAACATTCATATGAAACAATCCGTGTGTTTTATCAGTACGCTCAGTGTTTTCAAGGCGTCTTTTAGTTTTGTTGAATCAAAAACGCCTTAATTTTTTGGATGAATCGATTCGTTTGTTTAAAGGAATCGATTCGTTTGAATTCAACAAGGTGTTAAATTTTTTGAAATTAATTTTGTGAATAATTATAAATATTTGTATTTATTTGTAAAGGTAATTAAATTAAATAAACTTTTAATGAGTACTACACTTTTTAAAATAGTTATTCTCTATTTGTAAGGGGAACACATTATAATTAAATAAATTATTATAAAATATTTGTAAAGGGAATACACTATAATTGATATTAATATAATGTATTTATAAATATAAATATATGATAATGTTCTTTTTCGTTTATAATTAAATTTGTTTTCTTGTAGTATTTTAAAATTATTTAAATATATTTTATTATTCTCTTTTTGTAAGGGCAACAAACTATAATTAAATACAAATTGAAATAAATACAAAAAAAATGTAAAGGGAATAGATTATAATTTAATTAAATACATTTAAGTAAATAGTCATATACAATGTATCTGTAAACTAAATAAAATTATAATTATTATATTGAAATTATATTATCTGATTGTATTGTATTTTTTAAATTAGTAGTATTTTTTAAAAATGCTTAAATATATTTTATTAAATATTTCTCTTTCTGTAAGAGGAACAATTTATAATTAAATACATTTAAATAAACATTTACTGTATATATAAAATATAATGTATTTATAAATATTAATAAATTGTAATTATTATATTTAAATTATATTATCTGATTGTTATTTTTCGTTTATAATTAAATTGTAGTATTTTAAAATGTATTAGTAAATTTTTTTATATCTTAATATATTTTATTATTCTCTTTTGTAAGGGGAACAAATTATAATTAAATACAAATTTAAACAAATTATTATAAATGATAAAAAAGGGAATATCTTAGAATTATATAGAATTATCTATAGAATTATAATTAAATTAAATACATTTAAATAAACAATTATATATACAATAATGTATCTATAAATATAAATAAATGATAATTATAACATTTAAATTATATTATCTGATTTTTTATTGTATTTTTAAAATGAGAAGTACATTTTTTTAAACATTTATTCTCTTTTTGTAAGGAGAACAAATTATAATTAGATAAATTATTATAAATTATAGAAGAGAATAAACTATAATTTAATTAAATAAATTTAGATAAACATGTATCTATAATATAATGTATTTATAAATATAAATTGTTTATAATTAAATGTATTTTGTAACTAGCTTGTAGTATTTTAATATATTTTATTATGCTCTTTTTGTAAGGGGAACAAATTATAATTAAATACAATTTTAAATGAATGAATATACATTTAAAAAAATTTTGTTTAATTATTTAAATAAATAATTATATATAATATAATGTATGTATCATTTATCACATTTATCTTATTTTTCCTTTTCATTTATAATGAAATGTCTTTTTGTTAGCAGCTTGTATTTTAAAAGTGAGTAGTTTGACTGAAAATGAACTGCTTATGTAAATCTAATCAAGATCAAAGTCGCTTTACTGGTACATAAAAGTCTTTTATAACAGTGATCCTCAGTCCGTCCCGCAGGAATCAGCTCCTCTCCTGATTTTCTCACAGGTTTGTGAGGAATTCCTCAGCCGTCTGAAGACTGGATCATCTCAGATAATGTCCGTAAATGCATTCTTTCTGACCATATATAATTTAGTCATTCTCATCACATGTGGCCAGTTAAATACAGTCCAAACGTTGCACATTCGCCCTTCAGTGGCCGTCTGATGGGCAGTTCACCAAGTGACCCTATGACAAACTGATATGAAGAGATACTGGCCATTCCAGCAGATCCGATCCCGATCCAGATCCAGATAATGAGGCTGGCACGGCATGATGCTGAGTGAGATCATTGAAACCTTTGCTCTTATTTCAACACAAAACACACATCCACAATAGGACTGCACCATCAACATTACCAAAGGACTATTTCTGTAGGTTAACAAGATGCCAAGAACTCTTAGATAACAGGTCCGATGGGATTCCTCCAGGGATCTTGAAGAATGCTTTTATGCCAGAAAGGATAAATATCATAAATGAGTGCATAATAGGCCTACTTTAATACCTGCCTTCACACATAAGCTTTAATGCCATCCCATTCTTAAGTCATGCTGGGACAGGAAGGGGCCGTCCCCAAACTGTTCCCACAAAGTTCGGAGCATGAAATTGTCCAAAATGTCTTGGTGAAGCATTAAGAGTTCCCCTGAAAAACAACCCCACCCCATAATCCCCCCTCCACCAAACTTTACACTTGACACAATGCAGTCAGGCAAGTCCCGTTCCCCTGGCAACCGCCAAACCCAGACTCGTCCATGGGATTGTCAGACAGAGAAGCGTGATTGGTCACTCAGAGAACACGTCTCCACTGCTCTAGAGTCCAGTGGCGGCGCGCTTTACCCCACTGCATCCCACGCTTTGCATTGCACTTGGTGCTGTAAGGCTTGGATGAGCGGCTCGGCCATGGAAACCCATTCCATGAAGCTCTACACACTGTTCTTGAGCTCATTGGAAAGGACACAGGAGTTTGGAGCTCTGGAGCTCTTGACTCTGTGACCCTCAGCATGTGCTGACCCCGCTCTGTGACCCTCAGCATGCGCTGACCCCGCTCTGTGACCCTCAGCATGTGCTGACCCCGCTCTGTGACCCTCAGCATGTGCTGACCCCGCTCTGTGACCCTCAGCATGTGCTGACCCCGCTCTGTGACCCTCAGCATGTGCTGACCCCGCTCTGTGACCCTCAGCATGTGCTGACCCCGCTCTGTGACCCTCAGCATGCGCTGACCCCGCTCTGTGACCCTCAGCATGCGCTGACCCCGCTCTGTGACCCTCAGCATGTGCTGACCCCGCTCTGTGACCCTCAGCATGCGCTGACCCCGCTCTGTGACCCTCAGCATGTGCTGACCCCGCTCTGTGACCCTCAGCATGCGCTGACCCCGCTCTGTGATTTCAGTTCCCAAACGCTTCCACTTTGTTATAATCCCACTAACAGTTGAGCGTGGAATATTTAGAATGAAGTGTTCGAGCGGCCATTTTGTCATTCCCTACATTGACTCACAGCCAAAACATTGCAGTGATATGCAACATATCATGATTTATTTGTAAGATATATGTATGTTGACTGATACTTTGAATGTTATCTTTAATATTTATGGTCTTTTAGGGAAGGATAAGCGATATATAGATATTGTTTAGATGGGTGTGTCTCACTGATCTATATAATGATATCATTGCGTTGAATATACACTATTAAAATCCATGCATCCTCTCGGAGTGACAGCTTTAAACCCATATGCAGTCTGAATAAGTTGTGTATTATTGTCTTATAAACCTCCTCTTCAGACTGAACGCCTCAGGTCAGCTCACATTATATGGCTCTTTACTAGCGGGACAGTTTGCATGTGTTATATATTGCATTATTCATGTAACCAACGTTTCTGTTGTTATCTTTACTGCTTGGAAATACACGCTGTAAATGAAAACACAGTTGAATCATTGACAGTCGGGGTGAATTACGGGTGATTGAGCCAGTGGAGCTGCTCATCCTCATTGGTGTGACATCATGATTTTGGGTGATTGGGACTGCGTTTAAAGGCTTCGCGGATCAGGAAAAAGTTTAACTCTGCGATAGAGAACCCTTGCGTATGCTCTGTTCACTCGAGATGGGTGTTTCCCAACCTCTTCATCTGTGCAACCCCTAATCAACCACAAAAATGTCCATGAACTGGATTGTGCTCAAATAAAACAACACAATTCTGAAAACAGAAACATCATTGATAGCATTTTTTACTGTTTATGTTGCAGTTATACAGCAGATTCATGCACTCTAAAAAATGCTGGGTTAAAAACAACCCAAGTTGGGTTGAAAATGGACTAGCAATTGGGTTGTTTTAAGCAAACATTTAACTCGACCGCTGGGTTAAAACGACCCATTAACTGGGTTAAAACGACCCAGTTAAAACACAACTCAATCGCTGGGTTAAAACACAACCCAACCGCTGGGTTAAAACAACCCAACCGCTGGGTTAAAACACAACCCAATCGCTGGGTTAAAACACAACCCAACCGCTGGGTTAAAACAACCCAACCGCTGGGTTAAAACACAACCCAACCGCTGGGTTAAAACAACCCAACCGCTGGGTTAAAACACAACCCAATCGCTGGGTTAAAACACAACCCAAATGCTGGGTTAAAACAACCCATTCACTGGGTTAAAACAAAACAACCCATTCACTGGGTTAAAACAACCCAATTGCTGGGAAAAAATGACCCATTCACTGGTTAAAACAACCCAATTGCTGGGTTAAAATACAACCCAGCCGCTGGGTTAAAATGACCCATTCACTTGGTTAAAACAACCCAATTGCTGAGTTAAAACAACCCATTCTCTGGGTTAAAACACAACCCAATCGCTGGGTTAAAACACAACCCAACCGCTGGGTTAAAACACAACCCAATCGCTGGGTTAGAACACAACCCAACCGCTGGGTTAAAACGACCCATTCACTGGGTTAAAACAACCCAATTGCTGGGTTAAAACGACCCATTCACTGGGTTAAAACAACTCAATTGCTGGGTTAAAACAACCCATTCTCTGGGTTAAAACACAACCCAACCACTGGGTTAAAATGACCCATTCACTGGGTTAAAACAACCCAATTGCTGGGTTAAAACACAACCCAACCACTGGGAGAAAATGACCCATTCACTGGGTTAAAACAACCCAATTGCTGGGATAAAACAGCCCATTCACTGGATTAAAACAACCCAATTGCTGGGTAAGTAAATTTTCAACCCAACTTGGGTTGTTTTTAACCCAGCATTTTTTAGAGTGTGGGTTTGTGCAGATTATGTGTCTGTCAAACAGTTTATTGGGGAAGGGGCCAACCTTTCATCTTTTGGTCTGTTTACATCATTTTTTAATGAATTTTGGACCTGAACCATTTGGGACCGAGATGGGTCTTGCCCATGCTGCCCGTTTGGGTCGCACCTGTTGACTAGTGCCATCCTCTATGAACTACATCTGGGCAATTGGCATGGGCACAATCCCATACTGAGCCCATTTTCAGCTCATTTCAGACCCACACTGGCCCCACATATAAATGATGTCTGGTGACTTTTAGACTTCAATCCTTGTTTTATCTCAATTCCACGTGTTGGATGGGGAGGCATTTAGAAACATTGAGAAATGTCAATAGAAATACATGAGCTGGGTTTCATCAAATCAGATCAAATCAGTAGAAATACATGTTTAATACTGCAAAACACGCTCGATGTTACAGTCCCTGCCCTTGCTGTCAAGAATAAGAGAGTGAAGGGATTTGCGGAAACTGTGGTTCCTAATTATTGGGGAACGTTTCAGGATGAAAAGACAGTCATGTCTTCTAATATCTTCAATTGTTGCGTTTACCGAGCTGAGCGGACACATTTGTAAACGACTTTACTTGGACCCATTGTGCGAGCCGTCTCTTTAACACCGCGTGGTTTATACACATGTTGCTGCTGATTGGGCTGACATCACTGACACACCCACCAAACGAGAGAAAGCGCATCTCAAACCATGATGACGTTCAACCCTGGAAACCGTAGCTAAACGTTGCGCACCGGTTTGAGCTTGAACGTGCCCCAGTGCTGTTTCAAAACGCTGCTTCATGAAGCTTCGAAGCTTTACCATTCTTCTGTTTCGAATCAATTGGTTTGGAGCATGTATTAAACTGCCAAAGTATCTAACGTCATCCCCGGCGGCCATCTTGTCACAGGCAAGCTTTCTGGCGGGCTCCTGATGTAAATGGTTTGGCTTCTTACAAACGTTATTAACGTGGCTATAATTCTGTATGCTTGAACAAATTATGAATAATAAGTATGCAGTGTCATAACTACATCTCTGACGTTTATATCAAACCAAACAGTTTGAAAATCGGTAGACAATTGAGCAAGTTATGGTTATTTAAAAAGTGCATGCACCATTAAAACACAATGAGTGAGCGAGCTGACTGTGACAAGATGGCCGCCAGGTGCGGACGAGACATCTAGCCTTTATTATGTATATCTGAGATGGTATATGTGTATATGTATGTGTATATGTGTATATGTGTATGTGAGATGGTGGTCCAGTGGGTTAAACCATGGAACTGATATGCAGAAGGTTGCTGGTTCGATCCCAGTGGTCACCACCAGTGTGTCCTTGAGCAAGGCACTTTACTCCATGTTGCTCCAGGGGGATTGTCCCTGTAATACGGGTACTGTAAGTCGCTTTGGATAAAAGCGTCTGCCAAATGCATAAAATGTAAAATGTAAAATATCTATGGATACGGAAGTGACTTAAACTGCAGTTCATGGACTGGCCTCTAGAGGAGCAGAATCTCATTGAGCTCATGTTAAAATGGCCAACTTTACAGCAGAAGAACACATGTTTACAGTCTGGGACAAACTGTGCTTTTGGTCTGTACGGCTAATGTTGCCCTTCATGACGACTGTGAGGGGGGAATTTATTTATAACTCATTCCTTTACATTATATAAAGCCTTAAAGTTCTGCATAATTAAGGGCGTGGCCACTGTGAGTGACAGGTGGATTGCCGTTTGTCTGCTGTCTGTTAGTCATCACCTCAGCTCCGCCCACGTCCCGCCTCTTTGCCCATTTTCTGTTATCCGGGAGTGACATTTCATTTTTGGGTGAACTGTCCCTTTAAAGCTGCACTATGTAACATTTTAGCAGTAAAATGTGCGAACACCACTAGGCCAGTGTTATATATATTTTGTTCAGAGTACTTACAATATCCCAAATGTTTCCAACTATTTGTAAATCGTGAGAAATTGCTATTTTATTTATAGGCATACTTTAAGGTTTTGCGTGAAAGAAACGGATTATTCATTCAAAATACTGAGTGTTTGTTTCTATTGAGCCTGATTTCTCAAAATGGTGTGTATGTGTGTGTGTGTGCTTATCCTGGGTGCCATGACAACAGTGCGAGTTATAGTTAGCGTGAGCTTAAAACAACCCAATGGTCACCATTCACTGCCATTATATGGAGGAGCGCGTGCAGGACTAATTAAAAAATTCTGCTTTTGAGGTCCGAAAAGGATAGAAGGACACATTAGAACAAAAGCAGGGTGAGTAAAAGATGACTTTATTTTCCTTTCAGGGTGAACTATCCCTTTAATGACAGAATTGTCATTTTTGGGTGTACTGTCCCTTTAACCTTAACTGTCACCGTCCCACAGGTGGGACGCCTGGTGCTCTTCTTTTATCGCCTTTTTTTCGTATAATATATTTTAGTAATTATCATAAATTAGGTATCATTTGAAAGCTTACAAACTCAAAATTCCTCCTGTGCAAACCGTTTTGAAATCGGACGTTGCGTTACCATGGAAACGGTACTTTAAATTCTTCTAGCGGGCTCCTCCCCCTAGTGGGCGGTGTCATGTTTCATATTACAACAATTATTTTAACTACTTCATAATCGAAATCTTTTCTAATCTTGACAAAACATATTTTTGGAAAGGTCTGATTCTCAAGGGTCCATTTTTGGTGACTGTTTTGTAATGGAAGTGATATTTGGGCAGAAATTTACAGGGAAATGCATAAAAAAAAACAATCAATGGAATTTGAATGACACCCGGTGGCTGTTTGTTATTTATTAGCGCCTAAACAAAATTTCTATTTTTGTGATATCAACTTCAAATTTTGAACACAACTTGGTTAGACATATTATAGTAATTTTAGAGTAAAAATTTTTTATATGAACTAAAAAATATTTAGTACAGTAAATTTAAACTTTCATAATTTTTTCATACGTTCATATTTTGAATTGCTTTCACTTCAACAATAATCTGCAGAGTGTCTTCTTTAAAACGAGACCAAACCTTGGTCTATATTCCAAAGCATTCTTGAATTACAGCCCTTTAAGTTTGGATAGTGCATTTTCAGGTGTATTCTCAAAAAGGGGGGAGACAGTTTTAAGAAGCTCAGACTCAGCTTCATCAGATCTGGTGTGTTTCTGAGCCACTTTAAAGATCTGCAGCATGAAGATTATTGCCCTTTACAAACAAATGAGAAGACAAGAAGAGGGAAAGGGTCAGGCCGTGGCACTGTGAGTTGAACTATAGCGCCATCTACTGTGCGCTTCTCAGAAGACACACACCACAATCCCTCAGGGCCAGTTAGTTGTTCAAAAGGGAAAGAAGGAATCTGAAATCAGATCACGGAATCCAATCCTAGTGTTAATCTGGATCAAACCTTCAGTGTGTGCTGTTCAAAACTTGGGATAACTTTGATCCCAAAAAAACAGGATTATCCTGATCCCAACAGGGGGTAGGATTTCAAGGTGGATTCCAGGAAGAAAATGTAGTAGAACTTTAAAACTGGTATAAAAAAATACACAAACACATATTATTTTATTTTGCTCTTGATTAGTTCAAGTACTACATTAGAAGTAGACATTAGACCTACAGTCAAAGTGAAAAAAAGATTTAGCCGCCATAAAATAATCCCCAAATAGCTGTAAATACACTCTAAAAATGCAGAGTTAAAAACAACCCAATCGCTGGGTTAAAACAACACAATCTCTGGGTTAAAACAACCCAATCGCTGGGTTAAAACAACCCAATCGCTGGGTTAAAACAACCCAATCGCTGGGTTAAAACAACCTAATCTCTGGGTTAAAACAACCCAATCGCTGGGTTAAAACAACACAATCTCTGGGTTAAACCAACCCAATCTCTGGGTTAAAACAACCCAATCACTGGGTTAAAACAACACAATCTCTGGGTTAAAACAACCCAATCACTGGGTTAAAACAACACAATCTCTGGGTTAAAACACCCCAATCTCTGGGTTAAAACAACACAATCTCTGGGTTAAAACAACCCAATCTCTGGGTTAAAACACCCCAATCTCTGGGTTAAAACACCCCAATCTCTGGGTTAAAACAACCCAATCACTGGGATAAAACAACACAATCTCTGGGTTAAAACAACACAATCTCTGGGTTAAAACACCCCAATCTCTGGGTTAAAACAACCCAATCACTGGGATAAAACAACACAATCTCTGGGTTAAAACAACACAATCTCTGGGTTAAAACAACACAATCTCTGGGTTAAAACAACACAATCTCTGGGTTAAAACACCCCAATCTCTGGGTTAAAACAACCCAATCACTGGGATAAAACAACCCAATCTCTGGGTTAAAACAACCCAATCACTGGGTTAAAACACCCCAATCTCTGGGTTAAAACAACACAATCTCTGGGTTAAAACACCCCAATCTCTGGGTTAAAACAACCCAATCACTGGGATAAAACAACCCAATCTCTGGGTTAAAACAACCCAATCACTGGGATAAAACAACCCAATCGCTGGGCTACCGCTGGGATAAAACAACCCAACCGCTGGGATAAAACAACCCAATCACTGGGATAAAACAACCCAATCGCTGGGCTACCGCTGGGATAAAACAACCCAATCACTGGGATAAAACAACCCAATCGCTGGGCTACCGCTGGGATAAAACAACCCAACCGCTGGGATAAAACAACCCAATCACTGGGATAAAACAACCCAATCGCTGGGCTACCGCTGGGATAAAACAACCCAACCGCTGGGATAAAACAACCCAATCACTGGGATAAAACAACCCAATCGCTGGGCTATCGCTGGGATAAAACAACCCAACCGCTGGGATAAAACAACCCAATCACTGGGATAAAACAACCCAATCGCTGGGCTACCGCTGGGATAAAAGTAAAACAACCCAACCGCTGGGATAAAACAACCCAATCACTGGGCTACCGCTGGGATAAAACAACCCAACCGCTGGGATAAAACATAATAACAATAATAATAATTATTATTATTATTCTGTTCTAAAAAAGGTATTACATTATGAAAATGGTATTATAATAATAATGTAATTATAATACAAAAAATAAAATTAATAATAATAATATATATATATATGAAATTAAGCCAGGAAGTAGGCTATATATTATTTAATTTAAATGCATTGTATTTAAACCATTATTTAGGGAAGTGTTGAGTGAACACGTCATCATTCCTCGCCCGGGAGACTGTTATAAAAACAGAAATAGTAAAAGCCTCGGGAAAAGCTGTTGGTCTGCAACAGGTTTAAGATGGGAGGGGCTTATGTCTCAGACGCGGTCTTTAATTGGCCAGGATCAATTATTGTTATGATTGTTAAAACTGACCAACAAACAGACATTATATACAACAGACGAGAGCGGGTCATAACCTAACGCCTTCTGACTGTCGCAGCTCGTGTAAATACACTTGTGGTTCAGAGTATTTACTTTTTCCCACATTAATTCCACACGTCTAGTACAATCATGTGGTTTTGTTTCATTAATACAGTGTTTACTTCTTTCTTGATTTACCCCGAGATAATGGAAGTGGGATGTGACAACATGCCCCATAGCTTTATAACATGATGACAGATTAAAATATTTTCTGGTACAATCTAATATTTCTGCGATGGCATAAAAAGTTGTTTTTGTTTTGTTTATATAGCATAAATAGTAATAGTGGTGTGGTGCAAAAATGATCCAGATCAGTGCTCGAGAACGCGCATAACCGCGCATGGTCACGTGGTACCTGTCACTTTTCTCAGTGTTGATCCGGATGAGGAGGTCGCAGTCGTGTGTGATTAATGTTTAATACCTTCCTAAAATCAAGAATCCCAAAATGTGTTTTAGATATGAATCGTTTGAAGGAATATATTCAAATAATAACAAACAAAGCCCGAATGCGTGTGGTTGTTTGGGCCAACACGCGCCCCCTGGAGGAAGCGCCCCGCGCGCGTCCCACAGGAAACAGTTCTCATCAGCTGACAACACTTGCAGCTCAATGGTGCCGTTCCCGAGTGTGGATCATCACATCAGCTGGTGTTTCTGAGCAGAGCAGGGATGGAGGTGAACAGGGATGAAGCGGAGCGATGCATCGAGATCGCGCTCGGAGCGCTGGGGAGCGCGCAACCGGAGAGAGCGCGCCGGTTCCTGGAGAAAGCGCAGCGGCTGTACGCGACGCGCAGAGCGCAGGGTGAGCGACCGAACCCGGGCTAATCCAGGCCCCGAGCGCCCTACGGTCTCACTAGCGCGTGATTGGGCCGTGTGTGTGAATTGCGCGTTCATGGCGACGTTCATCCGCGCGTAATGTGTGTCTGAATGTCCGAATGTGCTGCTCAGATCTGCTGCTCTGTCTTAAACACAGAGGTGTGATTGTGTTCATGTTTATTGGTGCGCGTGTGTGTGTGCGCGCGCTACTGTACAGTTAGAAATTATGATGATGATGATGGTGATGATGCAACTCTTGCATGCACGTCAGATTGAGATGTCATGTTAATCTCAGACCCCACTGAGCTAATAACATCTCGCGTTAGTGAAGGAAACTATTGCGCTCAAAACTTCACCCTAACAATCATTTATATAGAAATACTTTAGTTATATATATAGAGAGAATTAAATAATGCTAATAATTGTGCATAAATAACTTTATTTTTGTTACATTGTGCCATTTTCATAAAAAAATGATGCATTGTATTTTTCATTCATTTTTGTTTTTAAAACAATATTTTTTTATCGTTGATGTTCATGTAGCGTCTCATCCTCTTACGCTTCTAAGAGTGTGAGTGTGAGGGAGTGTGTGTGAGAGCGAGTGTGTGAGCGTGTGAGAGCGTGTGAGAGAGAGTGCGTGAGGGAGTGTGTGTGTGTGTGTGAGGGAGTGTGTTTGAGAGCGAGTGTGTGAGGGAATGTGTGTGAGGTAGTGTGTGAGAGGTAGTGTGTGAGGGAGTGTGTGAGGGCGAGTGTGTGTGAGAGCGAGTGTGTGTGAGAGCGAGTGTGTGTGAGAGCGAGTGTGTGTGAGGGCGAGTGTGTGTGAGGGCGAGTGTGTGAGAGGGAGTGTGTGAGAGGGAGTGTGTGAGAGAGCGAGTGTGTGAGAGAGCGAGTGTGTGAGAGCGAGTGTGTGTGAGAGGGAGTGTGTGAGAGCGAGTGTGTGTGAGAGGGAGTGTGTGAGAGGGAGTGTGTGAGAGGGAGTGTGTGAGAGGGAGTGTGTGAGAGGGAGTGTGTGAGAGGGAGTGTGTGAGAGGGAGTGTATGAGGCAGTGTGAGAGCGAGAGTGGGAGAGCGAGAGTGGGAGAGTGAGAGCGAGTGTGTGAGGCAGTGTGAGGCAGTGTGAGCGAGAGTGTGTGAGGCAGTGTGTGAGGCAGTGTGTGAGGCAGTGTGAGGCAGTGTGAGCGAGAGTGTGTGAGCCAGAGTGTGAGGCAGTGTGAGCGAGAATGTGTGAGCGAGTGTGTGAGGCAGTGTGAGCGAGTGTGTGAGAGTGAGTGTGTGAGAGCGAGTGTGTGAGGCAGTGTGTGAGGCAGTGTGAGAGCGAGTGTGTGAGGCAGTGTGAGCGAGTGTGTGAGAGCGAGTGTGTGAGGCAGTGTGTGAGGCAGTGTGTGAGGCAGTGTGTGAGGCAGTGTGTGAGGCAGTGTGAGCGAGAGTGTGTGAGGCAGTGTGTGAGGCAGTGTGTGAGGCAGTGTGTGAGGCAGTGTGAGAGCGAGTGTGTGAGGCAGTGTGTGAGGCAGTGTGTGAGGCAGTGTGTGAGGCAGTGTGTGAGGCAGTGTGAGCGAGTGTGTGAGAGCGAGTGTGTGAGGCAGTGTGTGAGGCAGTGTGTGAGGCAGTGTGAGAGCGAGTGTGTGAGGCAGTGTGAGCGAGTGTGTGAGAGCGAGTGTGAGAGCGAGTGTGTGAGGCAGTGTGTGAGGCAGTGTGTGAGGCAGTGTGTGAGGCAGTGTGAGCGAGAGTGTGTGAGAGCGAGTGTGTGAGGCAGTGTGTGAGGCAGTGTGAGAGCGAGTGTGTGAGAGCGAGTGTGTGAGAGCGAGTGTGTGAGGCAGTGTGTGAGGCAGTGTGTGAGGCAGTGTGAGCGAGAGTGTGTGAGAGCGAGTGTGTGAGGCAGTGTGAGAGCGAGTGTGTGAGAGCGAGTGTGTGAGGCAGTGTGTGAGGCAGTGTGTGAGGCAGTGTGTGAGGCAGTGTGTGAGGCAGTGTGTGAGGCAGTGTGTGAGGCAGTGTGTGAGAGCGTGTGTGAGAGCGAGTGTGTGAGGCAGTGTGTGAGGCAGTGTGTGAGGCAGTGTGTGAGGCAGTGTGTGAGGCAGTGTGTGAGGCAGTGTGAGTGTGTGTGTGAGTGTGTGTGTGTGTGTGAGTGTGTGTGTGAGGGAGTGTGTGTGAGGGAGTGTGTGTGTGAGGGAGTGTGTGAGAGAGTGTGAGAGAGTGTGAGAGAGTGTGAGGGAGTGTGTGAGGGAGTGTGTGAGGGAGTGTGTGAGGGAGTGTGTGAGGGAGTGTGTGAGGGAGTGTGTGAGGGAGTGTGTGAGGGAGTGTGTGAGGGAGTGTGTGAGGGAGTGTGTGTGTGTGTGTGTGGGAGTGTGTGTGTGGGAGTGTGTGTGGGAGTGTGTGTGGGAGTGTGTGTGGGAGTGTGTGTGAGGGAGTGTGTGTGGGAGTGTGTGTGGGAGTGTGTGTGGGAGTGTGTGTGAGGGAGTGTGTGTGAGGGAGTGTGTGTGTGAGAGAGTGTGTGTGTGAGGGAGTGTGTGTGTGAGGGAGTGTGTGAGGGAGTGTGTGAGGGAGTGTGAGAGAGTGTGAGCGAGCGTGTGTGAGGGAGCGTGTGTGAGGGAGCGTGTGTGAGGGAGCGTGTGTGAGGGAGCGTGTGTGGGAGCGTGTGAGGGAGCGTGCGAGGGAGCGTGCGAGGGAGCGTGTGAGGGAGCGTGTGTGGGAGCGTGTGAGCGAGCGTGTGAGGGAGCGTGTGAGGGAGCGTGTGAGGGAGCGTGTGAGGGAGCGTGTGAGGGAGCGTGTGAGGGAGCGTGTGAGGGAGCGTGTGAGGGAGCGTGTGAGGGAGCGTGTGAGGGAGCGTGTGAGGGAGCGTGTGAGGGAGCGTGTGAGGGAGCGTGTGAGGGAGCGTGTGAGGGAGCGTGTGAGGGAGCGTGTGAGGGAGCGTGTGAGGGAGCGTGTGAGGGAGCGTGTGAGGGAGCGTGTGAGGGAGCGTGTGAGGGAGCGTGTGAGGGAGCGTGTGAGGGAGCGTGTGAGGGAGCGTGTGAGGGAGCGTGTGAGGGAGCGTGTGAGGGAGCGTGTGAGGGAGCGTGTGAGGGAGCGTGTGAGGGAGCGTGTGAGGGAGCGTGTGAGGGAGTGTGTGAGGGAGTGTGTGAGCGAGCGTGTGTGAGAGAGTGTGAGAGCGAGTGTGTGTGAGAGAGTGTGAGAGAGTGTGAGAGCGAGTGTGTGCGAGAGCGAGAGTGTGTGTGTGTGAGAGAGTGTGAGAGAGTGTGAGAGTGAGAGTGTGAGAGAGTGTGAGAGCGAGTGTGTGCGAGAGCGAGTGTGTGCGAGAGCGAGTGTGTGCGAGAGCGAGTGTGTGCGAGAGCGAGTGTGTGCGAGAGCGAGTGTGTGCGAGAGCGAGTGTGCGAGAGCGAGTGTGTGCGAGAGAGCGAGTGTGTGCGAGAGCGAGTGTGTGCGAGAGCGAGTGTGTGCGAGCGAGTGTGTGCGAGAGCGAGTGTGTGCGAGAGCGAGTGTGTGCGAGAGCGAGGTGTGTGCGAGAGCGAGTGTGTGCGAGAGCGAGTGTGTGCGAGAGCGAGTGTGTGCGAGAGCGAGCGTGTGCGTGAGCGAGCGTGTGAGGGAGCGTGTGAGGGAGCGTGTGAGGGAGCGTGTGAGGGAGCGTGTGAGGGAGCGTGTGAGGGAGCGTGTGAGGGAGCGTGTGAGGGAGCGTGTGAGGGAGCGTGTGAGGGAGCGTGTGAGGGAGCGTGTGAGGGAGCGTGTGAGGGAGCGTGTGAGGGAGCGTGTGAGGGAGCGTGTGAGGGAGCGTGTGAGGGAGTGTGTGAGGGAGTGTGTGAGGGAGTGTGTGAGCGAGCGTGTGTGAGAGAGTGTGAGAGCGAGTGTGTGTGAGAGAGTGTGAGAGAGTGTGAGAGCGAGTGTGTGCGAGAGCGAGTGTGTGTGTGTGAGAG
>JARQWZ010003867.1:132500-136705 GCA_033150135.1 Gobio occitaniae
AGTGAGCGAGCGTGTGTGAGAGCGAGTGTGAGAGAGTGTGTGAGGGAGTGTGTGAGGGAGTGTGTGAGGGAGTGTGTGAGGGAGTGTGTGAGGGAGTGTGTGAGGGAGTGTGTGAGGGAGTGTGTGAGGGAGAGTGAGAGCGAGTGTGTGAGGGAGAGTGAGAGCGAGTGTTAGAGAGTGTGTGTGTGAGAGAGAGAGTGTGTGAGAGCGAGTGTTAGAGAGTGTGTGTGAGTGTGTGAGCAAGCGTGTGTGAGTGTGTGAGTGAGACCGTGTGTGATATTTTAAAGAATGATGGCAAGCAAGTATCCATTGACTTCCATAGTAGGAAAGAAAATGCAATGTATGGTCAGTGATGACAGTTGTGTTTTTTGGGTGTACTGTCCCTTTAAGGCCCTCGGCTGTGTGTTTCACTGATGAGTGTGTGTGTGTGTGGTCAGAGCTGCTGGAGTCTCTGGAGCAGAACGGGGAGGCGTGTCCTCAGAACGGCGCAGGAGCTCGTCAGCGGAGGTCAGGGGTCAGCAGTAACGGCTCCGCTCCGGCTGACTCCAGTAAACCATACACACCTGAGCAGGCCGAGGCCGTCAGAAGGTGAACATCAGCCCTGATACACAATGCTCTTCTGTCACTTATTATATTATAGTATTATATCACATTTTTATTTGATTATATTCGTTTTTATATTATATATATTTATCTTTACTTCATGTTTTATTAATTTTAGTACTTCAACTTAAATATGTTATTCCATAAGATCCAAATCAGTGTTATTTTACTATTATAATATTTATATGTTTTGAATGAGCTTTTTATTCATATTTTTCCATATTTCACATTTTAGTTCAGGATTTAGTAAGTTTTAGCAAATGTGTTGTGATTTTGTCATCTTTATTTATGTTTTCTCATATATTTATATTTAGCTTTAATTGTAATTGTAATACTTCAACTTCAGTGTTATTTTAGTTTATAATATTTAATATTTAGTCAAATTTTTTATTGTTATATTTTCAGTAGTTTTAGTAAGTTTTAGCAATTTTGTAATGTGATTTTGTTTATTATATTTTTATTTGATTATATTAGTTTTTGTTTTTATGTTCTATTTATATTTATTAATTTCAATAACTTAATTTTAGTACTTCAACTTAAATATGTTATTCCATAAGTTCCAAATCTGTGTTATTTTACTATTATTTATATACTATTATTTATTAATATTTTGAATTATCTTTTATTTTTATATTTTAAGTAGCTTTAGTAAATTTTAGCTATTATATTAATTGTTATATTAATTATATTATATTATATTAATTGTTATAATAAATATAACAATTCATATAATATAATTAATATATGATATAAATTATATTATATTAATTATATTATGTCATATTCATTTTATTATATTTATTATGTTATATTAATTATATTATATCATATTTATTAAATTATATTTTTTATGTTATATTAATTATATTAAATTAATTATTATATTTATTATGTTATATTAATTATATTATATTAATTATATTATATTTATTATGTTATATTAATTATATTATTTTTGTTATATTAATTATATGATATTATATTATTAATTATATAATATATTAATTATATTGTATTTATTATGTTATATGAATCATAATATATTATATTAATTATAATATATTAATTATATTATGTTATATTAATCATAATATATTATATTAATTATATTATACTATATTATATTTATTATGTTATTAATTATATATTAATTATACTTTATTAATTATATTTGTATTTTATTATATTACTTTTTGTTTTTTAATATTATATTTATATTTTTAATTTAATTATAATTATTAATTTAAATAATTTTATTTTAGCTTTAATTTGTTTTATTTCTTTAATAATTTCAGTACTTTAACATTTAATTGAGTTGCCAATGCAACAATGTTTTCATATTAATATCTTCATTTTATTTAATCTTCATTTCAATTAACAAAAGTAATTGTAATTAGTTAGTAATTTTGAGTGTGTTTGTTTAGTCGTGTGTCTGTTGTTAAGAGGTCAGTTGTGTTTGTGTGTAGAATAAAGCAGTGTAAGAACTACTATGAGACTCTGGGTGTGGAGAAGGAAGCGTCTGAGGACGAGCTGAAGAAAGCCTACAGAAAACTGGCATTAAAGTTCCACCCGGACAAGAATCAGGCGCCGGGAGCCACAGAGGCGTTCAAAGGTACGAGATTATTCCTCATGTTCTCCAGTGTTGCGGCTCCTCTCTTCCCAGTCTGTCAGTAACGCTCTGTTTACTTCCTGTCTCTATGAAGCCCCTCCTTCTGAAAAGCACACTGTGCTCTGATTGGTCGGCTGGAGCCAGTGTTAATTTCGTTGACGAATAATTTGCCTTTTATCACTGATGAAAACGAGACGATAACTAAATAAACTAGTGTTGGATGACAAAAACTATAACGAAAATCAACTGTCATTTTCGTCAACAAATAAAAACGATCAGAGCGGCTCACAATCAATGAATAACACACATTTATGCCAGGCAATTGTTTATGAACTAATGCTGATGAATAATGACAATGTTTACTTTACGATGTTTATATAGTAATGTGTTTTAGACGGTTGTAATAATGCATATTTGATCTCCTGAACTTGAATGAGCTCCTGCAACTGCAACAGAGGCGCAGACATTTCAAAATAAGAGTCCCGGTGCATTTCTAGCTCGTTTATAATTAAAAGTCACGCATTATATATTCGTTTTTGCTTACACAATAAACTGTATTTAATTTCATTCCCATTTAATTCATTTTCAGGAGGAAAGACCAGTATTTGACACATATTCAATAAAGTATCAGGGTTATAATAGTTCACTAAAACCATTAAAAAAATCTTCATTACTTAAATAAATGTTAATTGAAATTTAAAAAATAAATAAACAAACTTATTTGAAGCTTTAGCTTAATCTGATATGGCCTACTAACTAAAACAGAAATACAAAGTTATAAAAACTATAAAGATGTTTTTAAAAAACAAACAAAAAAGTGAATTGAGCTCTTTCGTGTATTCTTAATGTCACAAAATGATGTTAAAATGTCAGTTCAAGTGACAGTCGGTTATGTGACGCTTAAATGCTTAATGTATTACAATTTAACTAAACTCATTAGATTTTAGGAGACTAAAACTAGACTAAAACTAAAAACAATTCAGGCGACTAAAATACGACTAAAACAAAATCAAAATTTGCTGTCAAAATGAACCTCGAATAGTTCCAGGAAGTGCTTTGACGGGCAATTCAAATTGATAGTCTCAGTGACAGAACTGCGATTTATTTGGTAATTAATAGTCAATAAATGCATTGATTTTCAATAATTTTATTACACATCGACATGTGTATGTAGCATGATTATGTAGTTACAGCGATGTTGTTTTTAAAAGATAATTTTTTTTAATGATGAATAATCTACCCAAGCAGGCTTTAATGTACAAGTTATTTTGATTAAGATGTGCTGATAATTTAAAATCTTACTGATTAAACGTCTTACCTTTTAAAAGTGCATCACAAACGGTCTGTTCTGCTGTAACTCTATGGCGCGGCTGCTACTTCCGGGAACTATTGAGAATCTCCACGAGCCGCCATTGCTGTAAAAAAACCGTTCCATTGGAGTCTATGGAGTTGTCGCGACTCTCTCTCTCCATAGAGACAGAGCGTATTTAGGCCACGCCCACGCCGTGGGGGCGGGACAATCCAACGCTCTCCATTGACTTTGCTTTGCATTGTGTGAGGCGGCATCCTTGTCATTTCGGACTTATAAAAAAAAACAGAACAATGTCTAAAA
This sequence comes from Gobio occitaniae, assembly GCA_033150135.1. Lineage (NCBI taxonomy): Eukaryota > Metazoa > Chordata > Actinopteri > Cypriniformes > Gobionidae > Gobio > Gobio occitaniae. The sequence continues at coordinate 136,325 of JARQWZ010003867.1, forward strand.
GCTGATATGTGACAAAGTGTACAGCAAACAAGCTTAAAAAACACAGAAATAAGTTTTTATAAGCTGTCGACCCAAAAAAACGAGAGTTTAAGGAGACAAAAGTGGATAACGCGTGACTCTTCAGCTGAAGAATGGGTAAATTTTGGGATCCTGTCACTCAGTATGCCTCAGTGTGTCTATGTGTGCAGTAAATATGTTGTCACTGTTAAGTCAAATCTCCAAATGTCAGTTTTATATATGATATTTCCTGTCTCTGATATCGTTCTCCTCTGGTGTGTGTACTTCTCAGTGTAATATAACCCGTCTCAATGGCCTGTATACACTTTTTTGTCCTTAAACGCTCGTTTTTTGTGTCAATAACTTATAAAAACGTTTGGGTTT
>JARQWZ010003868.1:7500-125000 GCA_033150135.1 Gobio occitaniae
AAATATGTGCTTGTAATTATGGCAGCGGATATTATAGATTTATGACTCCTGCATATGGAGGTACTGAAGGAGCCAAAGAAGCTTTGAGTTGGAGAATCTGACTTTAAAATCACACCGACTAAGACAAACGCAAAGTAAAGAAAACGCTGTACTTATTCAAACTAACGGTTCTTTATTTACCATTGCATTGCAAACAAGTACAAACAGTCCAAACTGAGGTGGGAGGAGTTATGAGGTTTGATTGACAGTTTGAGGAGCCACTGGAGTTACACGCTTTAGTCACAAGCTCGTTTGATTTATTTTCATTGTTATCGATTAATCATGTGATTAAGTTAATCACGATTAACTCTTGTGTTAAGGGCGATTAATCGTGAATCAACTTCTATGTTTCCTTTTATTCTTCGTAATTAACTTCTATGTTAGATGTGATTAACTTCTATGCTTAGGTGTGATTAATCGTAGTTAACTTCCATGTTAGATGGCATTAATCACGGTTAACTTTCATGTTCGATTTGATTAATCGTGGCTAACATCTACGTTGGATGCGATTAATCTAGGTCAACTTCTATTCCGGATACGATTAATCGCGGTTAACTTCTATGTTAGATGCGATTAATCATGGTCAGCCTCTATGCTGGATGGGATTAATCGAGGGCAACGTATATGCTAGATGCGATTAATCGCGGCTAACTTTCATGTTCGATGTGATTAATCGTGGCTAACATCTACGTTGGATGTGAGTAATCTAGGTCAACTTCTATTCCGGATGCAATTAATTATGCTCAGCCTCTATGTCGGATGTGATTAATCGAGGTGAACTTCTATGCTTAAATGTGATTAATCGAGGTCAACATCTATGCCGGATGCGATTAATCGTAATTAACTCTCATGTTATATGTGATTAATCACGGTTAACATTTAAGCTGGATGCGATTAATCGTGGTTAACATCTGCGTTGGATGCGATTAATCAAGGCCAACTTCTATTCCGGATGCGATTAATCGTGGTTAACATCTGCATTTGATGCGATTAATCAAGGCCAACTTCTATTCCGGATGCGATTAATCATGGTCAGCCTCTATGTCGGATGGTATTAATCAAGGTTAACTTCTATGCTTAGGTGCGATTAATCGTAGTTAACTTCCATGTTAGATGCCATTAATCACGGTTAACTTTCATGTTAGATGCGAATAATCGTGGTTAACATCCACGTTGGATGCGATTAATCTAGGTCAACTTCTATTCGGGATGCAATTAATCACGGTTAACTTCTATGTTAGATGCGATTAATCATGGTCAGCATCTATGTCGGATGGGATTAATCGTAGTTAACTCTCATGTTAGATGTGATTAATCGCGGTTAACATTTATGCTGGATGTGATTAATCGCGGTTAACATTTATGCTGGATGTGATTAATCGTGGTTAACATCTACGTTGGATGCGATTAATCAAGGTCAACTTCTTTTCCGGATGCAATTAATCACGGTTAACTTCTATGTTAGATGTGATTAATCATGGTTTGCCTCTATGTCGGATGTGATTAATCGTGGTTAACTTCTATGTTAGATGCGATTAATCACGGGCAACCTCTATGTTGGATGCAATTAATCTAGGTTAGCTTCTATGCTAGATGCGATTAATCGTGGTTAACTTCTATGTCGGATGTGATTAATCACGGTTAACTTCTATGGTATATGCGATTAACTTCTATGCTTCAGTGTGATTAATTGTGGTTAACTTCAATGTTAGATGAGATTAATCACGGTTAACATTTATGTTGGATGCGATTAACTGTGGTTAACATCTACGCTAGATGCGATTAATCTAGGTCAACTTCTATTCTGGATGCGATTAATGGTTAACTTCCATGTTGGTTAACTTGGTTAACTTCCATGTTAGATGAGATTAATTGCGGTAAACGTCTATGTTGGATGCAAGGTTAACTTTATGTTAGATGCGATTAATCGCGGGTAACTTCTATGCTAGATGCAATTAAACACAGTTAACTTCTATGCTAGATGCGAGTAATCGCGGTTAACTTATGTTCGATTTTCTTAATCGCTATTAACTTCTATGCTAGATGTGATTTTTGCTGTTAACTTCTATGCTAGATGCAATTAATCATGATTCATTTCTATGTTAGGTGTGATTAATCGAAGTTAACTTCTATGCTAGATGTGATTAATCGTGATTCATTTCTATGATAGGTGCGATTAATCTAGGTTAACTTCTATGCTAGATGTGATTAATCGTGATTCATTTCTATGTTAGGTGCGATTAAGCGTTATTAGCTTCTGTTAGATGTGATTTATCGATTTGACAGCACTAGTTTCAACTAAATGTCTTAGTTTAAAGACAGATAATATTAATATTAAGTCCTGCAGTTTAAGAAATAGATGAGACTCCTTCTGGGTCAAACTGAAGAGAGAAACGGCTATAAAGCGAGCGCGAGGTTGAGTCTCTGACGGACTGCTGGTTTCATCTCTCATGGGTTTATGTGCAGTATTCAGGTCAGTCTTCTGCACTGCCCGTCCTCAATAAAGTGTCCTACTTTCCCTCGTCCTCAAAGAGCAACGAACACTCTGAGGAACACTAAAGCACAAACTGTGAAGAAGTTTCATGCAGATCTTTTCAATACGACATAGTGACCATGACTGTCAAAGTCCATGAAACAATACTGAACTTGCTAGGGTATTATGGGATGGTTGCCAGGGTGTTGCTATGGTACTCTGGGTTTAGTTTAGTTTATTTATTTATTTAACAGGGACCATGCACAACACAAATGTTGTGCCAGAGTTAGCTAAATAGCTACTTTGCATCTGTGGTCCCTGGGCAGGATGATTTGATTATGATTATTTGAGGATGAAAAATTAATGATCACACGATTGATTTTTCTTAAACCATGATTTCAGTTCCGTTTTAAAAGTACAAAATGATGCACACTCTCTAATATGAACAGGCTGTGAGTTCCATCTTTCCGCTGCTCTCTATGAGAACGCTGATTGTCCAAAGGCAGTTTTCTTAAATTTAACTTAACAATCGCCTCTAACGGATGCCCTGGTTTCCCTAAGGTTGTCTTTAGAGAAAGTCATACACTGTTTAAGAGGTGGTGGTGCAAGATCATGAATTAATTTATACATCAAACACATATCTGCAAAGAATAACAAACTATCAAACGTCAATAATTTATAATGTCTGATGATAAGGCAGTGATGATAACTCCATGTTTATTTATAGAGTATATATAATGGCTTCAATGTTGTTACACTTGCTTGAGACCAGCTTGTAGCACAATAAGATAAATGCGGGAAAATCATTGTGTGCATAAAAAGTTTAGCAGCAGCAAGAGATAATCGATGCCTAATATTCCTAAAAATCATTAAGCTTGCTCTAACACATCTAGAAACTAGGGCTGTCAAAAGATTAATCGCGATTAATCGCATCCCAAATAAAAGTTTGTGTTTTTCATAATATATGTGTGTGTACTCTGTTAATTATTATTTATATATAAATACACACACATTCATGTATATATTTAAGGAAAAAATATTATTTTTATATATAAAACATTTATATATATTATAAATTATATAATGTATATACAGTATATACATGCAAATATTTCTTAAATATATACATGCTTGTGTGTGTATTTATATAAAAATAATAATTAACACACACACATATATTATGTAAACACAAACTTTTATTTTCGATGCGATTAATCGCGATTAATCTTTTTGACAGCCCTACTAGAAACCTTTTGTATATGTTTCTTAAAATTTAAGTTTGAATCTATAATCATACCCAGGTATTTAAAATGCTTAACAATATTTATTGCTTTAGCTTTAATTAAGATATCTGGCTGATGCTTATCATTTCTTTTAATAGAGAAAAACATTCGCACGGTTTTACTCACATTAAGAGTAAGACATGAATGATTTAACCAATCTGAGATTTTGTTCAGTGCAGCAGTCAGTTTGATAGCAGCTTGTTCTTTTGTTTTAGCATAAGTATAAATTACTGTATCATCTGCGTACATCTGGAACTGGACCTCTGGACACACTGAGGGCAAATCATTAATAAAAAAACGAAATAAAATTGGTCCAAGAATAGATCCCTGTGGGACTCCAATAGTGCAGTCAAGAAAGGAAGAGAATATACCATTCATTCTTGTACATTGTTTCCTTAAATTTAGATATGATTCCATCCGTGTTATTGTATTAATAGAAAAATTAAACTTTGACAATTTAGATAAAAGTACATTATGGTTAACAGTGTCAAAAGCCTTCTTAAAATCAAGGAAGACAGCACCAACAACACCTCCTCTGTCAAGACTAGATTTAATTTGTTCAACAAAATAACGGTTTGCTGTCTCTGTAGAATGACGTGCCCTAAATCCAAACTGCATTGGATTGTAGTGGAAAATAACCAAGATTTAAATACTCTATTAACTGACTACAAATTAGTTTCAGTTACTTTGGAAACCACTGGAAGAATACTAATAGGTCTGTAATTGGTTACATTAGTAGGATCACCATTCTTAAAAATAGGTCCAAGCGTTCGGAAAATAACATTGTTTTATTGACAAATTAACCAGATGATGAGTAATGGGTGTACTAAGAACATTTGGATACTTTTTGACAAACGTAGAATCACAATCAAAAACATCTTTAGCCGTAGAACTCTTATGCTGACCCAAAATTTGTATTATATTAGACTCAGATACTTCAGAATAGTGTTAGACCGATATATCGGCCGATATTTGCTATTTTTACGCTGCGTTCGCGATATTTTTTTCCCTGCATTATTTACAGACAGGCGTCCGTAACCCAGCAATTGGGTTGTTTTAAGCTAACATTTAACCCAACCGCTGGGTCAAAACAACCCAATTGCTGGGTTAGTCCATATTCAACCCAACTTGGGTTATTTTTAACCCAGCATTTTTTAGAGTGTAACCATTAAATGACTAGGTTGTAAATAGTTTTAAAATGAAGTATAGTACAGTCAGTGTGCACTTTATTATGCTGCTCGCTTGTTGATAATGTGTGCAATAGTGTCATTATTTTATTTATGCTTCAATATTTATTTTCAGAATTTATTTTCACCACTGAACTCTTTTTTTTCTTGTTCTACCTCACCTGTTTTTACTATTTGTTAAATATAGTTTTTTTTAGTTCAATTAATGTTCCTTTTTTAAAATTGTAAATTGTTATCATCATGATCATTGTGTCATTTTTATGATGTAAATCGAGGGAGCAAAAGCAGTATCGGCTCCAAATATCGGCTCAAGAAAATCGGCAGCTCGTATCGTCATCGGCTACGGCTGATGGAAAAAAATCGGTATCGGCACTAAAAAAATCCATATCGGTCGATCCCTACTCCAGAAATATTAAAAAAAGGAAAGTTGTAATTTAACGGCACAATATCCTGATTTCTTGCACTAAACCTTTGTGCTAAATCTTGAACTGAATCTATAAAAAAAGATGTATTGGGTGTTGCTATGCAGTTGCTATGGTACTCTGGGTGGCTGCTAGGGTGTTGCTATGCAGTTGCTATGGTACTCTGGGTGGCTGCTAGGGTGTTGCTATGCAGTTGCTATGGTACTCTGGGTGGTTGCTAGGGTGTTGCTATGCAGTTGCTATGGTACTCTGGGTGGTTGCTAGGATGTTGCTATGCAGTTGCTATGGTACTCTGGGTGGTTGCTAGGGTGTTGCTATGCAGTTGCTATGGTACTCTGGGTGGTTGCTAGGATGTTGCTATGCAGTTGCTATGGTACTCTGGGTGGCTGCTAGGGTGTTGCTATGCAGTTGCTATGGTACTCTGGGTGGTTGCTAGGGTGTTGCTATGCAGTTGCTATGGTACTCTGGGTGGCTGCTAGGATGTTGCTATGCAGTTGCTATGGTACTCTGGGTGGCTGCTAGGGTGTTGCTATGCAGTTGCTATGGTACTCTGGGTGGCTGCTAGGATGTTGCTATGCAGTTGCTATGGTACTCTGGGTGGTTGCTAGGATGTTGCTATGCAGTTGCTATGGTACTCTGGGTGGCTGCTAGGGTGTTGCTATGCAGTTGCTATGGTACTCTGGGTGGTTGCTAGGGTGTTGCTATGCAGTTGCTATGGTACTCTGGGTGGCTGCTAGGATGTTGCTATGCAGTTGCTATGGTACTCTGGGTGGATGCTAGGGTGTTGCTTTGGTACTCTGGGTGGTTGCTAGGGTGGTGCTTTGGTACTCTGGGTGGTTGCTAGGGTGTTGCTATGCAGTTGCTATGGTACTCTGGGTGGCTGCTAGGATGTTGCTATGCAGTTGCTATGGTACTCTGGGTGGTTGCTAGGGTGTTGCTTTGGTACTCTGGGTGGTTGCTAGGGTGGTGCTTTGGTACTCTGGGTGGTTGCTAGGGTGTTGCTTTGCAGTTGAGACATGAGGATGAGAAAACAACGACAGAAGCTCATTTGTAGGTGAACTATGTCTTCAGGGAGGAAGAGTGTGTGTGTTGTGTTTATATGTGATCATGGCGACGGCACCATATGGAGGAACTGCAGCTCTATGCCAACAGCCTGAAACGCTGCAGTCTGTGTCTTGATTTCTTTATGAAACGGAGGCAGAAATGTGTGAAACACCTGTTCATGAGATTACAGTTCATTAAAAACTAAACATTTACCCATAATTATAACGCATCTGTCAGATTGAGTTGCATTTGTAGAGCCGGTATAAATCCCTGATGACGTGTCAGATGCTCCTTTGATTATCAGACGTGCTTCTTTCACTGCTCGGATGAACTGAGGAAAAGTTATACAGATTTAGCAAAGACCAAAACATCATATGACTGAACTTGAGAATGTTATAATTTCTTACCATAACCAAAAACGTACATTACAGTCTCCTGATTGGCCAATCCTGTGGTGATCTAGTAACAGACGTGATTGGCTAAGAACTCAAAATGAGGGAATCTTTCCCCCCAGTTAATATGACAATACAAATATAATAATAAATATTATTATCTATTATTATTAAGAATAATACTTTATTCATTTAATTATAAAAAAGTATTATTATTGCAATAATCTTATTGTGCTGTAAAGTAAAACCAAGCATTTAATAACAATGATAATAATGACTATTATTATTATTTTTCAGAATAGTAATTTATTGTAAAAATTTAAAATCAATAAAGAAATATTACTATATCAATATTAATTATATTATATTAATATTACTATATATATATATATATATATATATATATTGCAATAGTACTATTTTACTGTACATAATGAGCATTAAATAATAACAATACTTGTAGTAATAATAATTATTATTCAGAATTAAATGTTTAGTTATTTAAATTATACATATCCATAAATAATAATCAATAAATATATAAATCAATAAATATAGCTAAAATGGGCATTTAATTATAATAACAACTATAACTATTCAAAATAATATTTTTTTATAAAATTGAAATCAATAGTAATATTGCTATTGCATTAGTAATATTGTACTAAATAATTAACATTTAATAATAATACTTGTAATAATAATAATTATCATCATTATTTTTCAGAATGTGTAGTTATTTAAATTTTTTAATTAAAACCCATAATAGTAAAAAATAGCATTTTACAATGATTATTAAAATTATTATTCAGAGTGATATTTTTATTTAAATTATAAAAATTTATTAAGTTAAGAAATATTACTATTGCAATAATACTATTGTGATGTAAAGTAAAAATGAGCATTTAATAACAATACTATTATTATTCAAAATAATATAAAAAATTTAAATAAAACAATATTGCTATTGTACTGTAAATAATGAGAATTTAATAATATTAAAACTTGTAATAATAATAATAATTATTATTACTATTCAGAATAATATTTTACATTATTTAAATGATATAAATTTAAATCCATAAATAATAATAAATCAAAATTTTTGCTATTGCAAAAATACTATTGCACGGTAAAGTAAAAAAATTGCATTTAATAATTATTAAAATTATTATTCAGAATAAAAAATATATATATATATTATATATATATATGTAAATAAATAAATAATACAAATTAAATCAGCTAAGAAATATTACTATTGCAATAATACTATTGTACAGTAAGAGCATTTTAATGATTTAATAGCGGACTATTAATATTCATATCTGTTCTTTCCACCGTTAGAGCTTTTATTTTGGTGTAAACGAGTTTCTTTATAAACATGTGATAAGATGGAGGAGCGTTTCCTTGAATTGACACCGTTCATGTGGGTCAGGGTGGAAAATATGATATCAATATGGAATATGATAAACATACAGAACCCTGAGACTAACCCTGAGCTGTTTTCCTGATGTCCAGGTGGACGTCCTGAAGCTGGACCTGGAAGGCGCGGAGTGGAAGGTTCTGGAGAACCTGGTCCTGGATCAGGTGCTGGACTCCATCGGCCTGCTGCTGCTGGAGCTGCACCTGCACTGGGCGGGGTTTGAGGTGGGCGGAGACGAGGCCACGGTGGTCCGCTATTGGTTCAGCCTGCTGAGGGAGCTGGAGCACGCCCACTTCCGCCTCTACCACAGCTACAGCGACCCCAGCAAACCCCGGCTCATCCTGCACAGAAACCTGCAGAACGCCAGCAGCTCCTTCATCCTGGGCTGGGTCAACACACACTTCCTGCCGCTCGGCTGACCGGACAGAAGCAGGAGAGCAGGACACGATCCCAGAAAACTGAAAGGGTTAGTTCACCCAAAAATGTAAATTGTGTCATTAATGACTGAGCCTCATGTGGTTGGACACCCGTCAGACCTCCGTTCATCTTCAGACACAAATGAAGATATTTTAGTGTAAATCTGATGCTCTGAAAGGCCTCCATTGGCTCAACTTTACACTCTAAAGACCCTTAAAAGACACTAAAGACTAAAGTTACAAAGTCCATCTCACTACAGCGGCTCTACAATAACTTTATGAATCGGCGAGAATAGTTTTTGTGCGCAAAAAAACCCTAAATAACGACTTATATAGTGATGACGATTTCAAAACACGGCCTCATGAAGCTTCGAAGCGTTATGAATCAGTGAGTCGATTCAGCAGTTTGAAGCGTTATGAATCAGTGAGTCGATTCATGATTCAGATCGCGTGTCAAACCGCCAAACTGCTGAAATTTGGCGATTCAAACCGCTGAATCGACTCACTGATTCATAACGCTCCAAACCGCTGAATCGACTCACTGATTCATAACGCTCCAAACCGCTGAATCGACTCACTGATTCATAACGCTCTAAACCGCTGAATCGACTCACTGATTCATAACGCTCCAAACCGCTGAATCGACTCACTGATTCATAACGCTTCAAACCGCTGAATCAACTGACTGATTCATAACGCTCCAAACCGCTGAATCGACTCACTGATTCATAACGCTTCAAACCACTGAATCGACTCACTGATTCATAACGCTTCAAACCACTGAATCGACTCACTGATTCATAACGCTTCAAACTGCTGAATCAACTGACTGATTCATAACGCTCCAAACCGCTGAATCGACTCACTGATTCATAACGCTCTGAACCGCTGAATCGACTCACTGATTCATAACGGTTCGAAGCTTCATGATGCTGTGTTTTGAAATCGTCATCACTATATAAGTCGTTATTTAGGGTTTTTTTGCGCACAAAAACTATTCTCGTCTTCATAAAGTTATTGTAGAGCCGCTGTAGTGAGATGGACTTTGTAACTTTAGTCTTTAGTGTCTTTTAAGGGTCTTGAGAGTGTAAAGTTGAGCCAATGGAGGCCTTTCAGAGCATCAGCTTTACACTAAAATATCTTCATTTGTGTCTGAAGATGAACGGAGGTCTGACGGGTGTCCAACCACATGAGGGTGAGGAATTAATGACAGAATTTTTGGGTGAACTAACCCTTGAAGCTTCGGATCTCTTCTGACGTCAGACAATTATAACAATCGGGGAACAGCAAAGAGAGCCAGCGTGAAACTTTACTGTGGTTTTATTCTGGAGCACGAATGAACAGGGTTATAGTACATATCAAAGTGCGGTTTTATAAAGGGCAATGTAGCACAAAATATGTAATTATATAATATATATATTAAAAATTAAATTAGGGCTGTGAAAAGATTAATCGCGATTAATCGCATCCAAAATAAAAGTTTGTGTTTACATAATATATGTGTGTGTACTCTGTTAATTATTATTAATATATAAATACACACACATTCATGTATATATTTAAGAAAAAAATATTTTTATATATAAAACATTTATATTTATATATAATATAGATTATATAAATGTATATACAGTATATACATGCAAATATTTCTTAAATATATACATGCTTGTGTGTGTATTTATATATTAATAATAATTAACAGAGTACACACACATATATTATGTAAACACAAACTTTTATTTTGGATGCGATTAATCGCGATTAATCTTTTGACAGGCCTAGTAATTTCTATATGTAGCTGCTGTTGTGCGTTTCTAAATAGTTTCTGTATTTCCTCAATATTATATAACATTTTAGAGGACTAGCAGCCTAGAGTAGGCGCCCTCATTAGATTCCATAATAGAATTTTGGATAATAATGGAATATCGCGGTGGCAAGCCAAAGTGTTCATACACTGTAAAAAGAAAATCAGGTTTCCAATTGAAAATTTTCTAGTGAGCGATCCCATCTAAATTTTTCAGTTGGCCAAATTGAATTTCTGTGAATTGATGCAATTTAATTCAATTAAAATTCAAGAAATTAAATTTGGCCAACTGAACATTTGAGAAGTGATCGCTCACTAGAAAATTTTCAATTGGAGACCTGATTTTTTTTTACAGTGTATACACTTGGGCGGGCGTCTGATTGCGCATTGACACGTTAAAAGTGTGCGATTTGACAGCAAAGCGCACGTCCTCGACGCGTAATTTGCAATTTTAAAAAAACGGCGCTCTTATATGGTAAATCACACGTCTAGGACGCGAGCTATGAGTCGGACAAAACGCACGTTATTTAGGCTAAACCGGTAAACCAAACTTGTGTTTGAAGTATCCAAACAGACTAAAGAACGCGCTCTTTCCTTGGTGTTCTCAAAATTGCGTGCTTACTTTTTATGGCACACCTCTTATTAAGTAAAGATACATATTGTTGACCATCTTTTTAAGTCATTACACTATTTACCACGATACACTATGGCTGTTATAGAATTAAATGAAATCAGTATCAACAAAATCCATCTTACCAATTATCAAAAAACTTAAACGTAATTACAATTGCCTAAATAATGTAATGAGATTTTTAGATTTATGTTCTAAATATAATATTTTAATTATAGATATATGAAATTATTCCAGGCCTATGAAACTATAAACTGCCAGTATATTTGGCGGCGTGAGTGGATTCTAGAATCATTCAACTAATTCGTTCTAACCGACTGTTCAAAAACGGTGAATTATTCGAGAACGAAACCTATATTTAGTTTGAATCTATTTTTGTTGGAAAAATAGAGCAAAACTGTAAAGAATGACAACTTGTTGTTTATTGAACTGTTGTATAAAATTAATATCGCATTTTGCAATCGTGCTGATACAGGCTACTCTGGAAAATAGCACTCTTGCTCGTATATGATATTGCTTAACTCATAGTTTCCTCTTTAATTACTTTCAATCAAATGTTTATTTTTATGTTTGTTATTAGCCTATTAATAACTAGCCTATTTGTTATATAGGTCGATGCAGGTAATTAAAAAATATCAAGTATCGGTTTGCCGATATATCGGCCGATTTATAAATTAAACATACTTTTTTTTAAATTAAATATTACACTTTTTTTTATTTATTAGATATTTAATTATCAGCCTATAAGTTTCTCTGTTTGGCTGATGTGTCAGACTTTTATATTGACAGCGCACTGCTGATTTTAATACATTACAATGTTTTTATGATTTTACAATTTAAGTAATATATATATATATATATATAAATGTTCACATTTAATGTATTTTTATTGAATGATGCATCTAATATCTTTTTTGTACAAATATAATAAAAATATATTTCATTCAGGAACAAAGCATCTGACTGTCTTAATGAGTCATTGAATCATTCATTCAACCGATTAATTCAGGAACAAAGCATTTGACTCACTTAATGAGTGAATCATTAAATTATTCAGTCAACCAATTCATTCAAACAGCTGATTAATTCTGGAACGAAGCGTTTGACTGTCTTAATGAGTCATTGAATCATTCATTCAACTGATTCACTCATTCATCCGATTCATTCAGGAACAAAATATTTGACTCACTTAATGAGTGAATCATTAAATTATTCGGTCAACCAATTCATTCAAACAGCTGATTCATACAGGAATGAAGCATTTGACTGTCTAAATGAGTCATTGAATCATTCATTCAAACGATTCACTCATTCAACAGATTCATTCAGGAACGAAGCATTTGACTCACTTAATGGGTGAGTCATTCAATTATTCAGTCAACCAATTCATTCAAACTGCTGATTCATTCAGGAACGAAGCATTTGACAGTCCTAATGAGTCATTGAATCATTCATTCAAACGATTCACTCATTCAACTGATTCATTCAGGAACAAAGCATTTGACTCACTTAATGAGCGAGTCATTGAATCATTAATTCAACCGATTCATTCAAACGTCTGATTCATTCAGAAACGAAGCATCTGACTGTCTTAATGAGTCATTGAATTGTTCATTCAAATGATTAATTCATTAATTCAACCGATTAATTCAGGAACGAAGCATTTGACTCACTTAAAGAGTCATTAAATTCAGTCAACCTATTCATTCAAACAGCTGATTCATTCAGGAACGAAGCATTTGACTGTCTTAATGAGTCATTGAATCATTCATTCAACTGATTCACTCAGGAACAAAACATTTGACTCACTTAATGAGTCATTAAATTATTCAGTCAACCAATTCATTCAAACAGCTGATTCATTCAGGGACAAAGCATTTGACTGTCTTAATGAGTGAGTTATTGAATCATTCATTCAAACGGCTGAATCATTCAGGAACGACACATTTGACTCTTTTAATGAGGGAGTCATTGAATCACTCATTCAAACAGCTGAATCATTCAGGAATGAAGCATTTGACTCTCTAAATGAGCGAGTCATTGAATCACTCATTCAACCGATTGATTCACAAACAAAGCATTTGACTCTCTTAATGAGCGTGTTATTGAATCATTCATTCAAACAGCTGAATCATTCAGGAACGAAGCATTTGACTCTCTTAATGAGTGAGTCATTGAATCACTCATTCAACCAATTCCTTCACGAACAAAGCATTTTACTCTCTTAATGAGCGAGTTATTGAATCATTCATTCAAACAGCTGAATCATTCAGGAACAAAGCATTTGACTCTCTTAATGAGTGAGTTATTAAATCGTTCATTCAAACAGCTGAATCATTCAGGAACGAAGCATTTGACTCTCTTAATGAGCGAGTTATTGAATCATTCATTCAAATGGCTGAATCATTCAGGAACGAAGCATTTGACTCTCTTAATGAGTTATTAAATCGTTCATTCAAACAGCTGAATCATTCAGGAACGAAGCATTTGACTCTCTTAATGAGCGAGTTATTGAATCATTCATTCAAATGGCTGAATCATTCAGGAACGAAGCATTTGACTCTCTTAATGAGTGAGTTATTGAATCACATTGTGTGTTTGGAACTATTTTCATTGGTGAAAGAGCAAAAACATGCAATATTGTGTCTAAACTGTAAGTCACTTGATATTGTTTATTGAACCGCTGTATAAAATCAATATCACATTTGTAATCGAGCCGATATCTGGGGGGAAACAGAACTCTTCGTGTGATATGAACTATAAATACTGAAGACAATAACGCAGCCACCAAACACACAGACAGCAGAAGATAAACGACAGACATTTATTATCTTCAAAAAGAGAGAGTTCATTCATTAAAAAACAAAAAGCATGAGCTGAAAGTCTCTTGTGTGTGTGTGTGTGTGTGTGTTTAGGACTGGATACCAGCCCGATAAAAGAGTCACGTCCGTATGAAAAGCTCAGTGTGTGTGTGTGTGTGTGTGTGTGTGTGTGCGCCTCAGTCCCAGAGTTTGATCTGTCCGTCCCAGCCGCAGGTGATGACCTTGGACGTTTCGTGAGGATGCCAGAGTGCGCTGATACACACTTTATCGTGCGCTTTGATCCGGTGATAGAGTTTAGTCGTCTTCCAGTCCCAGATGTTCAGCTTCCCGTCGGCATCACCGGAAACCACGTAACTGAGGACGAGTTTAACACATAATAAAACACCAGCATCTGAGCTACAGTGAGGCTGAAACTGTAATAATCCTCAGGTTATGAGCAGTGTTGGGGAAAGATACTTTGAAAAGTAATGCATTACAATACTGCGTTACTCCCTTAAAAAGTAACTAATTGAGTTACTTAGTTACTTTTTAAGAAAAGTAATGCATTACAATATTGCGTTACTCCCTTAAAAAGTAACTAATTGAGTTACTTAGTTACTTTTTAAGAAAAGTAGTGCATTACAATATTGCGTTACTCCCTTAAAAAGTAACTAATTGAGTTACTTAGTTACTTTTTAAGAAAAGTAATGCGTTACAATATTGCGTTACTCCCTTAAAAAGTAACTAATTGAGTTACTTAGTTACTTTTTAAGAAAAGTAATGCATTACAATATTGCGTTACTCCCTTAAAAAGTAACTAATTGAGTTACTTAGTTACTTTTTAAGAAAAGTAGTGCATTACAATATTGCGTTACTCCCTTAAAAAGTAACTAATTGAGTTACTTAGTTACTTTTTAAGAAAAGTAATGTGTTACAATATTGCGTTACTCCCTTAAAAAGTAACTAATTGAGTTACTTAGTTACTTTTTAAGAAAAGTAGTGCATTACAATATTGCGTTACTCCCTTAAAAATTAACTAATTGAGTTACTTAGTAACTTTTTAAGAAAAGTAATGCATTACAATATTGCGTCACTCCCTTAAAAAGTAACTAATTGAGTTACCGTAAAACTTCAAATAATAGCCGAGTCCCAAATAGACGCCTGTCTCTTTTAAACGCCTGGTGCGACGACAGGTTTGGGTAAATAAAGGCCGGTCTCAAATAGACGCCGGGTCTGTTTTTTAGTATCGGGCTGTATTTGATCTTCTCAAACCCGTCAGATCGTCTGTTCTGTTTTGATCAGATTTCACGTGACAGACGGAACCGTTCATGAACGACTCATCACTATGGCAACATAACGAGGTTAACGAACTTTCAGTCTTCAGTTTTTCTTAATTCTCTCAATACCACCATGGAGAAAAGTATAATTTGACATTTAAGCTGACAGTTGTCAAATTTCAAGCGTGGGTAAAGCTGGATACGGAGCGGCTGAACAATTCCTTTAATGCTTGCGCGCAGACGTGCGCGTGTGTTTGTGTGTGCGAGGGAGAAGGAGGAGATATATTTCATTAACTTCGGGATGTTATCGTTAGGTATGTGGCCTGACAGCAGCTTCTGATGGAATTGTTTCAAAGAGGGAGAGCCGTGCGCATCTGGGCGGAGCTGTTAGCGCGAGCAAGGCAGGCAGAGTTAGCGGAGGCTGGAGAAGTGGAGGATTGCGACGAGGAGGAGGAATTCGCCCATGAACTTGTAATTGAGAATCGCGGGGATGATGATAGTGATGAATAGAGTAATTTTCTATCACATGATTGCAGTTGTTTTACAGGGTAGCCTTCATTCTTTCTTGATGTGTTTCGGGCAACAAGTTCATACGCTCAATGGATTTTAGCGGTAACTTATATCGTTCTGCCCATTGCTGTCACATCGTTTCGTTTTTTGTGCTGCCAATAATCTAAGACATTTCTTACATTAAATGATTTGTTAAACACATTCGAATTAATTATAAATAAAACGTAATATAGTGTGGTAACCTCCTACCGTCACGGTTGAACATCTCAACACTAAATTAAAGGCCTGTCTCTTATAGACGCCTGTTTCAAATACAAGCCGGTGCAGTTCGGGGATTTGGGTGAATAGAAGCCCGGGCTATTATTTGAAGTTTTACGGTAATCAGAGATCAATATGAACATCATCTTAGTATTCAAAATGTAGAAATATAAGAAGTCGAGACATCATCAAGGCATATTTTCACTAAAAGAACAAGAATGATATTGAAACTTTATCATTTATATCACCGATTCAATCGCAATGTGAATTTCCTGCCTAATTTCCTAATCAATTAAGACAATTATATATTAAAAAAATTCTTAAAAACTTTTTATTTTCCAGTGAAATAATACAAAAGTAATATTTCTTCATTTGTTTTAAATAATTTTTATTTATTTATTAGCAATAATAAGAAAATCATAATTATTATTCATTGTAATTGTACAGCTGTACTGTAAATTAAATACTATTATTTTGCTTAAACATAATGTTTATTTTCCAGTGAAATAGTTCAACAGTAATATTTCTTAATTTGTTTTAAATAAATTATTTCATATTTATTAATAATTTATTAATACTGTAAATTAAAATTATATTGTTTCTTAAATACTTTTATTTTACAGTCAAATAGCACAAAAATATTATTTCTTAATTTGTTTAAAATAATTTTATTAGGTAATAATAATAAAATCATATTAATTTTCAATTTTCCTGAAATATAACATTTGTTACAGTTAAATAGTAAAAAAAAATGGTAGTAATAATAATAATACAAAATATATCAATTTATGGTAATTTTACAGCTGTATAGTAAATTAAAATAATATTTGATTAAATATAATAATTATTTTACAGTGAAATTGTGCAACAGTAATATCTCAATTAGTTTTAAATAAAATAATATTTTTATTTAGTAATAATAATAAAATCATAATTGTTCATTGTAATTTTACAGCTGTACTATACATTAATTATATATTTAAATTATACATTTTTATTTTACAGTGAAAAAGTACGAAAGTAATTTCTTAATTTGCTTTTTAAAAAAAAATGTAGTAACAAAATCACCGTAATGTACCGTAAATCAAAATTTTTATATTTTTATATTAAAGTACAAAAGTAAAGTATTTTGTTTATATTTAACACTTCATTTGTTTTAAATAAAAGGAAATTGAAATTATTACTATTATAATAGTCATATTGATTTTTAATTTTTAATGGGCCAAATTGTGCAGCCCTTCAAACAAGCACAGTAAACCTGGAGCTTTTATTAAAAAAAAAAGTTAAATAATTAGCATTTAAAAAAAAATAATAAAAAAAGATTCCCATTTGCAATATGATTCCTGTTTTCGTGTTAAAGCTCCAGTAGGCCTAGATGAGCCGACTCATGGCACTGTGGGCTGCTGACCTCATGTCCGGAGAGAAGTCCACCTGACAGGCGTATCCCGCCACCATGTGGCCCTTGAAGATCTTCTTCTTGTTGAGGCGGAACCGGTTCTGCGCTCCGAAGATCAGGATCTGATTGTCCATGGACTGACAGGCCAGCCACTTTCCTGAGGTCAGCACAAACACAGGTCATCAGGGTCAGTCACAGGTCACTATCTACCCGTCTGTCTAACCGTCTGTTCGTCTATCTACCCGTCTGTCTTTCTGTCTACTCGTCTGTCCGTCTACCCATATGTCTGTCTGTCTACCCATCTGTCTGTCTGTCTATCTACCCGTCTGTCTGTCTGTCTACTCGTCTGTCCGTCTCTCTACCCGTCTGTCTTTCTGTCTACTCGTCTGTCCGTCTACCCATATGTCTGTCTGTCTACCCATCTGTCTGTCTGTCTATCTACCCGTCTGTCTGTCTGTCTACCCATCTGTCTGTCCATCTATCTACCCGTCTGTCTGTCTGTCTGTCTGTCTACCTGTCGGTCTGTCTACCCATCTGTCTGTCTGTCTACCTGTCTGTTTACCCATCTGTCTGTCTGTCTGGCTATCCGTCTGTCTGTCAACCCATCTGTCTGTCTGTCTGGCTATCCGTCTGTCTATCTACCCATCTGTCTGTCCATCTATCTACCCGTCTGTCTGTCTGTCTACCTGTCGGTCTGTCTACCCATCTGTCTGTCTGTCTACCTGTCTGTCTACCCATCTGTCTGTCTGTCTACCTGTCTGTTTACCCATCTGTCTGTCTGTCTGGCTATCCGTCTGTCTGTCAACCCATCTGTCTGTCTGTCTGTCTGTCTACCCATCTGTCTGTCTACCCGTCTGTCTGTCTGTCTACCCGTCTGTCTAACTGTCTGTCCGTCTATCTACGCGTCTACCCGTCTGTCTAACCGTCTGTCTGTCTGTCTACCCGTCTGTCTGTCTGTCTACCCGTCTGTCTGTCTGTCTACCCGTCTGTCTAACTGTCTGTCCGTCTATCTACGCGTCTACCCGTCTGTCTAACCGTCTGTCTGTCTGTCTACCCGTCTGTCTTTCTGTCTACTCGTCTGTCCGTCTCTCTACCCGTCTGTCTACTCGTCTGTCCGTCTCTCTACCTGTCTGTCTGTCTACCCATATGTCTGTCTGTCTGTCTATCTACCTGTCTGTCCGTCTCTCTACCCGTCTGTCTACCTGTCTGTCTGTCTACCCATATGTCTGTCTACCCATATGTCTGTCTGTCTGTCTATCTACCCGTCTGTCCGTCTCTCTACCCGTCTGTCTACCCGTCTGTCTAACTGTCTGTCCGTCTCTCTACCCGTCTGTATGTCTGACTACCTGTCTGTCTAACTGTCTGTCCGTCTATCTACCCGTCTGTCTACCCTTCTGTCTTTCTGTCTACTCGTCTGTCCGTCTCTCTACCCGTCTGTCCGTCTCTCTACCCGTCTGTCCGTCTGTCTACTCGTCTGTCTATCTGTCTATCTACCCGTCTGTCTTTCTGTCTACTCGTCTGCCCGTCTGTCCGTCTCTCTACTCGTCTGTCCGTCTGTCTGTCTGTCTATCTACCCGTCTGTCTTTCTGTCTACTCGTCTGTCCGTCTCTCTACCCGTCTGTCCGTCTGTCTACTCATCTGTCCGTCTGTCCACCTGTCTGTCTAACTGTCTGTCCGTCTATCTACCCGTCTGTCTACCCGTCTGTCTTTCTGTCTACTCGTCTGTCCGTCTCTCTACCTGTCTGTCCGTCTCTCTACTCGTCTGTCCGTCTCTCTACCCGTCTGTCCGTCTGTCTACTCGTCTGTCTATCTGTCTATCTACCCGTCTGTCTACCTGTCTGTCTTTCTGTCTACTCGTCTGTCCGTCTCTCTACCCGTCTGTCTACTCGTCTGTCCGTCTCTCTACCCGCCTGTCTACTCATCTGTCCGTCTGTCTACCTGTCTGTCTGTCTGTCTACTCGTCTGTCCGTCTGTCTACTCATCTGTCCGTCTGTCTACCTGTCTGTCTACTCGTCTGTCCGTCTCTCTACCCGTCTGTCCGTCTGTCTGTCTACTCGTCTGTCCGTCTCTCTACCCGTCTGTCTACTCATCTGTCCGTCTCTCTACCGGTCTGTCCGTCTGTCTGTCTACTCATCTGTCCGTCTCTCTACCCGTCTGTCCGTCTGTCAACTCATCTGTCCGTCTCTCTACCCGTCTGTCCGTCTGTCTACTCATCTGTCCGTCTCTCTACCGGTCTGTCCGTCTGTCTGTCTACTCGTCTGTCCGTCTCTCTACCCGTCTGTCCGTCTGTCTACTCATCTGTCCGTCTGTCTACCTGTCTGTCTGTCTGTCTACTCGTCTGTCCGTCTCTCTACCCGTCTGTCCGTCTGTCTACTCATCTGTCCGTCTCTCTACCTGTCCGTCTGTCTGTCTACTCATCTGTCCGTCTCTCTACCCGTCTGTTCGTCTGTCTGTCTACTCGTCTGTCCGTCTCTCTACCCGTCTGTCTACTCATCTGTCCGTCTCTCTACCTGTCTGTCCGTCTGTCTGTCTACTCATCTGCCGTCTCTCTACCCGTCTGTCCGTCTGTCTGTCTACTCGTCTGTCCGTCTCTCTACCCATCTGTCCGTCTGTCTGTCTATTCGTCTGTCCGCCTCTCTACCCGTCTGTCTACTCATCTGTCCGTCTCTCTACCCGTCTGTCTGTCTACTCGTCTGTCCGTCTCTCTACCCGTCTGTCCGTCTGTCTACCTGTCTGTCTGTCTGTCTGTCTACTCATCTGTCCGTCTCTCTACCCGTCTGTCTGTCTACTCGTCTGTCCGTCTCTCTACCCGTCTGTCCGTCTCTCTACCCGTCTGTCCGTCTGTCGACTCATCTGTCCGTCTGTCTACCTGTCTGTCTGTCTACTCGTCTGTCCGTCTCTCTACCCGTCTGTCCGTCTGTCTACTCATCTGTCCGTCTCTCTACCCGTCTGTCCGTCTGTCTACTCATCTGTCTGTCTGTCTGTCTGTCTGTCTACTCGTCTGTCCGTCTGTCTACCCGTCTGTCCGTCTGTCTACTCATCTGTCCGTCTGTCTACTCATCTGTCCGTCTGTCTACCCGTCTGTCCGTCTCTCTACCCGTCTGTCTGTCTGTCTGTCTACTCGTCTGTCCGTCTCTCTACCCGTCTGTCTGTCTGTCTGTCTACTCGTCTGTCCGTCTGTCTACCCGTCTGTCCGTCTGTCTACTCATCTGTCCGTCTGTCTACTCATCTGTCCGTCTGTCTACCTGTCTGTCCGTCTCTCTACCCGTCTGTCTGTCTGTCTACTCGTCTGTCCGTCTGTCTACCCGTCTGTCCGTCTGTCTACTCATCTGTCCGTCTGTCTACTCGTCTGTCCGTCTCTCTACCCGTCTGTCCGTCTGTCTACTCGTCTGTCTGTCTGTCTGTCTGTCTGTCTACCTGTCTGTCTGTCTACCCGTCTGTCCGTCTGTATACTCATCTGTCCGTCTGTCTACTCGTCTGTCCGTCTCTCTACCCGTCTGTCCGTCTGTCTACTCGTCTGTCTGTCTGTCTGTCTGTCTACCTGTCTGTCTGTCTGTCTGTCTACCTGTCTGTCTGTCTCTCTACCCGTCTGTCTGTCTGTCTACTCGTCTGTCTGTCTACTCGTCTGTCTGTCTGTCTGTCTGTCTACCTGTCTGTCTGTCTGTCTCTCTACCCGTCTGTCCGTCTGTCTACTCGTCTGTCTGTCTGTCTGTCTGTCTGTCTACCTGTCTGTCTGTCTACCTGTCTGTCTGTCTGTCTCTCTACCCGTCTGTCCGTCTGTCTACTCGTCTGTCTGTCTGTCTGTCTGTCTACCTGTCTGTCTGTCTGTCTGTCTACCTGTCTGTCTGTCTGTCTCTCTACCCGTCTGTCCGTCTGTCTACTCGTCTGTCCGTCTGTCTACTCGTCTGTCCGTCTGTCTACTCATCTGTCCGTCTGTCTACTCGTCTGTCCGTCTCTCTACCCGTCTGTCCGTCTGTCTACTCGTCTGTCTGTCTGTCTGTCTGTCTGTCTGTCTGTCTGTCTACCTGTCTGTCTGTCTGTCTCTCTACCCGTCTGTCCGTCTGTCTACTCGTCTGTCTGTCTGTCTGTCTGTCTACCTGTCTGTCTGTCTGTCTGTCTGTCTACCTGTCTGTCTGTCTGTCTCTCTACCCGTCTGTCTACTCGTCTGTCTGTCTGTCTGTCTACCTGTCTGTCTGTCCGTCTGTCTACCCGTCTGTCCGTCTGTCCGCGTGTGTGTGTGTGCTCCTATGGGGCGGTCTCGTGTCAGTTGCAGCAGATGTGTATGCTGGTCTTCACTCACCGTTGGGGGACAGTGTGACCGCGGGCATCGAGTGCATGCTGGGCTCCGCAATGTATTTGAAGTCCACAGGAATATCCCTGAAAATAAGATCAATGGCACATTTTGAAGCATCGGTTTAATAAATTACATTCTAATGTGTTTGAAAGAGTCTCTTCTGCTCACTAAGACAGTGTTTATTAGACCATAAATACGGTAATATTATGAAATATTCCTCCAGTGTAGATCATCTGTTCTCTGTGTGATTATACAGTAAAGTGTGATTTATTCCTGTGATTTATCATCATTACTCCAGTCTTCAGAGTCACATGACCCTCCACTAATCACTCTCATATGAGGATCTGATGATCAACACACATTTATGATTATTATCAACGAAAAGTAATATTTTTTAGGAAACCCGCATACACTAGCAATCAAAAATTGAGAAGAGCACAATAAAAAATAAAATAAAGAAAGAAAATATGTTTTATTCATCAAAGATGCATTAAACTGCTTTAACAACATGAAATTTCATTGGGAATTGGTGTTTATTTTTTTATATCAGTATATAAATAAAATTAATAAATTAAAGGATGTGCAAAGGCATCATTTTAATCAAATATAATTTTTTTCCTTTTGATTTTGACATGAAATATGACCCTGAGTGAGATTAATTTATCATAATGGTTTCATAATTTGGTCCTGATCCTAAAATTGGCATTTATTTATTTAACAAAAAAAAAGAATATTTGACAATATTTTTATATATATATATATATAAAAATATACATAAATAAATAAATGCACATACATCGGCTTTCTCGAGGGTCATGTGACTCTGAAGACTGGAGTAATGATGATTTGATCACAGGAATAAATGACACTACTATATATATATATATATATATTGACAGAAAATAGTTATCTTAAGTTATAATAATATTTCACAATTTTTACTGTATTTTCCATCAAATAAATGTGACACTGAAGACTGGAGTAATGATGATTTGATCACAGGAATAAATGACACTTTACTGTATATTCACACAGAGAACAGCTGATCTAAACTGGAGGAATATTTCATAATTTTACTGTATGTTTGATCAAATTAATGCAACTTTAGTGAGCAGGAAAACATTAGAACAAATCTTACAGCCCCCAAACTTTTGAACAGTTGTGTATATCATAAATATATTTTAAAGGTGTCATGAGAATTGCCTTTTAAAATGTTTTTATACTGTTGTCGGAGGTCAACTTATGAAGTTTGCTTGGGTTTTACATTAATAAAAGAATGAGAAATAGGCTATTTTCTGCCTTGGTTTTGAGGCTCTCTGAAAAATGCTCGGTTTTCTATTTCTGAATGTAAAAACCATGCAAACGTCATAAGTTGACCTCCGACAACAGGATAAAAACATTTAAAAAGTCAGTTCATGACCGCTTTAACGGCTGATGTGGCTTCTCAAGTTAGTGGTATTATTACCTCATGCTAATTTTATTTGTGCGTGACATGATTTACACACAGGGCGTGTGTTCTCCAGGTCGTGCTTACCATGTTGTTCATAAAAGCCGAGATGTGTCCTTTTAAATATTAATTACTCGCACTTTTGTCTCGCCTCTGCCATTGTATGCTAACGCGACAACACACATGCGTGACAAATGATGGCAGAAAAGCGTCAGTACATTATAATCAGTTATGGGCCATTACTGAACCGATACGAATCATCCTCGTCTGCATCGCAATGCATCGAAGAAACTATTCATTTTGACACCCCTAATATATATATATATATATATATATATATATATTAGGCCTGTCAAAAGATTAATCACGATTAATCGCATCCAAAATAAAAGTTTGTGTTTACATAATATATGTGTGTGTACTCTGTTAATTATTATTTATATATAAATACACACACATTTATGTATATATTTAAGAAATATTTGCATGTATAAACATTTATATAATCTATAATATATATAAATATAAATGTTTTATATATAAAAATATTTTTTTCTTAAATATATACATGCTTATGTGTGTATTTATATATAAATAATAATTAACAGAGTACACACACATATATTATGTAAACACAAACTTTTATTTTGCATGCGATTAATCGCGATTAATCTTTTGACAGCCCTATTATATATATATATATACATTATTACTTGTGATTTCCGGCAGGCTTGTGTTTGTTAAGCATATCCACATGTAAACATGACCATAAAGGATTGTGGGCCGTCACAGCTTCAGACATTCATCAGGTGAACTTCAGTTCTTCAAACAGACGATTGTTCTTTGAAGCTCCAGGTCTTCAGGGCCATTTTTAATCTTTTATCTCACCCTTACTCACACACACACACCTCAAACGTGTGTGAGTGTGTGTGTGTGTGTGTGTGTGTGTGTGTGTGTGTTTCTAATCCATCTACAACAAAGCAAGCGCCTCCAAACTGGAGCAGAACATTGACACCTGAGGGAGGGGAAGAGAAGAATCCCTGGAGATGAGCCAGAATAACTCTCGCTGAGAGAACGAGCCCAAAGCCACATCAGTGCGGACGACTATATAAAAGCTGGTGATGCACCGGAAATCAGTGTTCATTTAGTTGAGGAATAATTTGTCATAATTTTCGTCAACAGCCTTTTTTCACTGACGAAAACGAGATGATAACTAAATAATAAATAAAAACTAGTGTTGGATGACAAAAACTATGACAAAAACTTATATAGTTTTCGTCAACAAATAAAAACGAGATGTAAATGTTAGTGAGGGTCGATTAGAGAAACAGATGCTGATCTAACCTCTGGAAAACACGGCTCACACACTCCAATCCAGCTCCAGAGCGGCTCAATCAATCAATAACACACATTTATGCCAGACAATTGTTTATGAACTAATGCTGATGAATAATGACAATGTTTACAAAACAATGGTATGGGAAACACTGGTGTATATCAAAATGAAAACAGAGTTTTAAATTGTTTTTACTTCATTACTTTTCTCACTCTAGTAAAAGAGTTGGTGCGCAAATTTTCCCGTCAAGTTTGTTTTTATAAATCACAACTTCTCAAAACACGGTTCTCCACTGGTCCTCCATGACCCTGTGGCCGGTTCTCCACTGGTCCTCCATGACCCTGTGGCCGGTTCTCCACTGGTCCTTCATGACCCTGTGGCCGGTTCTCCACTGGTCCTCCATGACCCTGTGGCCGGTTCTCCACTGGTCCTCCATGACCCTGTGGCCGGTTCTCCACTGGTCCTTCATGACCCTGTGGCCGGTTCTCCACTGGTCCTTCATGACCCTGTGGCCGGTTCTCCACTGGTCCTCCATGACCCTGTGGCCGGTTCTCCACTGGTCCTTCATGACCCTGTGGCCGGTTCTCCACTGGTCCTCCATGACCCTGTGGCCGGTTCTCCACTGGTCCTTCATGACCCTGTGGCCGGTTCTCCACTGGTCCTTCATGACCCTGTGGCCGGTTCTCCACTGGTCCTTCATGACCCTGTGGCCGGTTCTCCACTGGTCCTTCATGACCCTGTGGCCGGTTCTCCACTGGTCCTTCATGACCCTGTGGCCGGTTCTCCACTGGTCCTTCATGATCCTGTGGCCGGTTCTCCACTGGTCCTCCATGACCCTGTGGCCGGTTCTCCACTGGTCCTTCATGACCCTGTGGCCGGTTCTCCACTGGTCCTTCATGACCCTGTGGCCGGTTCTCCACTGGTCCTTCATGACCCTGTGGCCGGTTCTCCACTGGTCCTCCATGACCCTGTGGCCGGTTCTCCACTGGTCCTTCATGACCCTGTGGCCGGTTCTCCACTGGTCCTTCATGACCCTGTGGCCGGTTCTCCACTGGTCCTTCATGACCCTGTGGCCGGTTCTCCACTGGTCCTCCATGACCCTGTGGCCGGTTCTCCACTGGTCCTCCATGACCCTGTGGCCGGTTCTCCACTGGTCCTCCATGACCCTGTGGCCGGTTCTCCACTGGTCCTTCATGACCCTGTGGCCGGTTCTCCACTGGTCCTTCATGACCCTGTGGCCGGTTCTCCACTGGTCCTTCATGACCCTGTGGCCGGTTCTCCACTGGTCCTCCATGACCCTGTGGCCGGTTCTCCACTGGTCCTCCATGACCCTGTGGCCGGTTCTCCACTGGTCCTTCATGACCCTGTGGCCGGTTCTCCACTGGTCCTTCATGACCCTGTGGCCGGTTCTCCACTGGTCCTCCATGACCTGTGGCCGGTTCTCCACTGGTCCTTCATGACCCTGTGGCCGGTTCTCCACTGGTCCTCCATGACCCTGTGGCCGGTTCTCCACTGGTCCTTCATGACCTGTGGCCGGTTCTCCACTGGTCCTCCATGATCCTGTGGCCGGTTCTCCACTGGTCCTCCATGACCCTGTGGCCGGTTCTCCACTGGTCCTTCATGACCCTGTGGCCGGTTCTCCACTGGTCCTTCATGACCCTGTGGCCGGTTCTCCACTGGTCCTCCATGACCCTGTGGCCGGTTCTCCACTGGTCCTTCATGACCCTGTGGCCGGTTCTCCACTGGTCCTTCATGACCCTGTGGCCGGTTCTCCACTGGTCCTCCATGACCCTGTGGCCGGTTCTCCACTGGTCCTTCATGACCCTGTGGCCGGTTCTCCACTGGTCCTCCATGACCCTGTGGCCGGTTCTCCACTGGTCCTCCATGACCCTGTGGCCGGTTCTCCACTGGTCCTCCATGACCCTGTGGCCGGTTCTCCACTGGTCCTTCATGACCCTGTGGCCGGTTCTCCACTGGTCATTCATGACCCTGTGGCCGGTTCTCCACTGGTCCTTCATGACCCTGTGGCCGGTTCTCCACTGGTTCTTCATGACCCTGTGGCCGGTTCTCCACTGGTCCTTCATGACCCTGTGGCCGGTTCTCCACTGGTCCTCCATGACCCTGTGGCCGGTTCTCCACTGGTCCTTCATGACCCTGTGGCCGGTTCTCCACTGGTCCTTCATGACCCTGTGGCCGGTTCTCCACTGGTCTTCATGACCCTGTGGCCGGTTCTCCACTGGTCTTCATGACCCTGTGGCCGGTTCTCCACTGGTCCTTCCTCTGAGCACTTCTGATAGAGACTGACCACTGCAGATTGGGAAAACCCCACAAGAGCTGCAGTTTTGGAGATGCTCTGACCCGTCACAATCTGGCCCTTGTCAAACTCGCTCAAATCCTTACGCTTGCCCATTTTTCCTGCTTCTAACACATCAACTCTGAGGACAAAATGTTCACTTGCTGCCGAATATACCCCACCCACTAACAGGAGATGAAGAGATCATCAGTGTTACTCACTTCACCGGTCACATATTACACACACACACAGATTTTACTTCATAAATCTGAATAGTCGTAACCTGTAAAACCCTGAAATTCCCGTTTAATGTGTGTGTGTGTGTGTGTGTGTGTGTGTGGAAAAGAGTGTGTCCTCACCACTCCCACACGCGCAGACTCTTGTCGTCAGAGGTGCTGACGAAACGCCGGTTTTCGTCAACGAAGGTGATGGTGTTGACGGCGCCCAGATGCCTGTCATACTCCTGAACCACCTCACGGGTGCGGATGTCCCACTGCACACACACACACAGACACACACACACACACACACGGTCCATCAGGAACACACTCGACTGATTCTGAGCATTATTCATTATTTGATTATTAATAATGCAGAGACAGAGAGACTGAAAGCACATTTAGTTTCTTTGTTCTGCTTTATTAATTTATATTTGCTTGTATGTTTTGACCGTAATTCTTAATATACAATTATTTTGGTTTATTATTAATTTGATATTTTAAATGGCACTTATATTAGTAATTTATTAAATGTACAAATCAAGACGGAAAACTCAATAATAATAGAAATAATAAATGATGATCAAGAATTGTTTTAGAATTGAATTTGTACTTTACATTTGTACTATACAAATAATTTAATAAAAATGCACAAATAAAGTTCATATTCAAAGACGGTAAAATTATTAATAATAATAATAAAACATCAATAATAATAAAAACTGTAGATCAAGAATTGTTTTAGAATTGAATCTGTACTTATATAATTAAAAGTGCACAAATCAATTTCATATTCAAAGATGGTAAACATTAATACAAATAATAATAATAAAATGTAGATCAAGAATTAATTTAGAATTTAATTTGTACAATAATTATAATTTAATAATTCATTAATCGATTTCATATTTAAAGACAGTAAACTTTATTATTAATAATACAAATAAAAAATAATAATAATAATAAAAAATGTAGATCAAGAATCATTTTAGAATTTAATTTGTACAATATTATAATTTAATGCATGAATCAATTGAATATTTAAAGACAGTAAACATAATTAATAATAATAATAATAACAATAATAAGTAGATGAAGAATTAATTTAGAATTTAATTTTCACAATATTATAATTTAATAATGCATGAATCAATTTCATATTAAAAGACAGTAAACATTATTATTAATAATACAAATAATAAAAAAATAATAAATAATAATAATAAAATGTAGATCAATAATTAATTTAGAATTTAATTTGTACAATAATTATATTTTAATAATGCATGAATCAATTTCATATTTAAAGACAGTAAACATTATTATTAATAATACAAATAATTACAAAATAATTAATAATAATAATAATAAAATGTAGATCAAGAATTAATTTAGAATTTAATTTGTACAATAATTATAATTTAATAATGCATGAATCAATTTCATATTTAAAGACAGTAATTATTATTAATAATAATATTAATAAAAAATGTAGCTCAAGAATCATTTTAGAATTGAAACTGTACTTATATTAATGCAAATTAATTTCATATTCAAAGACGGTAAACTTGTTAATAATAATAAATAAATAAATAATAAATGCATTTTAGAATTGTATTTCTACTTATAGCTATACAAATAATTTAATAAAAATGCAGCAAATTTCATATTCAAAGACGTAAACTTGCTAATAATTTTAATAAATAATACAAAAATATTGCTACTATTAATAATAATAAAAAGTGTAGCTCAAGATTCGTTTTAGAATCAAATCTGACCTTATAATTATGCAAGACATTTAATAAAAATACATAAATCAATTCCATATTCAAAGATGTTAAACTAAAGACGGTTTAATAATAAACGTAGATGAAGAAAGTGATGTAGAGAGTGCGGGTCATACCTGGACGATCTTCTTGTCCGACATGCCGGCGACGAACAGGTTCTGCTTGTCCTCATCTGGGTTGAACTTCACGCAGTAGGGAACCTTCCTGTTGGTGAAGGGGGCGATGCACTTTCCTGAAACATGACGGATTACATCACTAACATATCAACCTGTGTGTCTGAACAGAGGATCCACCCAATCAATAAACTGCTTCAGGCGGCAGGGCTGCAACACACACAACTTTGTTTGAGAAAACTAAACAAATTGCTTTTTATTTATTTTGTATTAAACCGTGGCTTAACCCTCTGGGGCTCTTCGGTCATTTCTGACCCAAATTATTTTAAATTAAAAAAAAGTTAAAAAGCTTCATCGGAATGGTCCGAAACTTGGTGACTTTATTGGTACTTGTATTATGAACACCCAAACAAATTGGGGACAGGATTCGAAAAGTCTAAGTGGTCGTAAAAAAAATAGTCACACTCAGGACCTTCGGGTCAAAAATGACCCCCATAGGAAATGAATGGGAAATTGGCAAACATATGAAAATACAGAGTTTTTTTGTCCATATAATCTACAAATCAGCCAGAATGCAGAAAAGAGGACTCAAGAGTGAAGATCTCTAAAACATCAAGAGTGCAAAACACACACAAAAACACAATAGCTTTTGGAATGGCACGCGTTAATTTGTGTGCGTGTGTGTTTCTGTGTGTATAAGTGTGTGTGCGTGTGTGTTTCTGTGTGTATAAGTGTGTGTGCGTGTGTGTTTCTGTGTGTATAAGTGTGTGTGCGTGTGTGTTTCTGTGTGTATAAGTGTGTGTGCGTGTGTGTTTCTGTGTGTATAAGTGTGTGTTTCTGTGTGTATAAGTGTGTGTGCGTTTCTGTGTGTATAAGTGTGTGTTTCTGTGTGTGTGCTTCTGTGTGTATAAGTGTGTGTGCGTGTGTGTTTCTGTGTGTATAAGTGTGTGTTTCTGTGTGTATAAGTGTGTGTGCGTGTGTGTTTCTGTGTGTGTGTGCGTGTGTGTTTCTGTGTGTGTGCGCGTGTGTGTTTCTGTGTGTGTGCGTGTATGTTTCTGTGTGTATAAGTGTGTGTATAAGTGTGTGTGTGTTTCTGTGTGTATAAGTGTGTGTGCGTATGTGTGCGTGTGTGTTTCTGTGTGTATAAGTGTGTGTGCGTGTGTGTTTCTGTGTGTATAAGTGTGTGTGTGTGTGTGTGTTTCTGTGTGTATAAGTGTGTGTGTGTTTCTGTGTGTATAAGTGTGTGTGTGTGTGTGTTTCTGTGTGTATAAGTGTGTGTTTCTGTGTGTATAAGTGTGTGTTTCTGTGTGTATAAGTGTGTGCGCGTGTGTTTCTGTGTGTATAAGTGTGTGTTTCTGTGTGTATAAGTGTGTGTGCGTGTGTGTTTCTGTGTGTATAAGTGTGTGTTTCTGTGTGTATAAGTGTGTGCGCGTGTGTGTTTCTGTGTGTATAAGTGTGTGTGCCTGTGTGTATAAGTGTGTGTGCGTGTGTGTTTCTGTGTGTATAAGTGTGTGTTTCTGTGTGTATAAGTGTGTATAAGTGTGTTTCTGTATGTATAAGTGTGTATAAGTGTGTGAGCGTGTGTGTTTCTGTGTGTATAAGTGTGTTTCTGTATGTATAAGTGTGTATAAGTGTGTGCGTGTGTGTTTCTGTGTGTGTAAGTGTGTGTGCCTGTGTGTATAAGTGTGTGTATAAGTGTGTGTGCGTGTGTGTTTCTGTGTGTATAAGTGTGTGTTTCTGTGTGTATAAGTGTGTTTCTGTATGTATAAGTGTGTGTGCGTGTGTGTTTCTGTGTGTATAAGTGTGTGTGCGTGTGTGTTTCTGTGTGTATAAGTGTGTGTGCGTGTGTGTTTCTGTGTGTATAAGTGTGTGTTTCTGTGTGTATAAGTGTGTATAAGTGTGTTTCTGTATGTATAAGTGTGTATAAGTGTGTGAGCGTGTGTGTTTCTGTGTGTATAAGTGTGTGTTTCTGTGTGTATAAGTGTGTGTTTCTGTGTGTATAAGTGTGTGTGCGTGTGTGTTTCTGTGTGTGAGCGTGTGTGTTTCTGTGTGTATAAGTGTGTGTTTCTGTGTGTATAAGTGTGTGTGCATGTGTTTCTGTGTGTATAAGTGTGTGTGCGTGTGTGTTTCTGTGTGTATAAGTGTGTGTGTGTGAGAGTTTTTTCGAACGGAACCGCGCTACTCGTTTGAGCTGTGCTGCGCGGAGATCACTGTGTGCAAACATGTGAACTTTACACAAGGCAGTTTTTAAAAAAAGACAGAATTGATGTGTTAACATCCGTCTTGTGTGTGTGTGTGTGTGTGTGTGTGTGTGTGTGTGTGTGTGTGTGTGTGTGTGTGTGTGTGTGTTAAACACTCACCGGTCTCTGTGTCCCAGAGTTTGAGGTATCTGTCGTAGGCGGCGCTGAGGAACTGTGTGCCCGTGTTGTTGAAGCAGATGTCACGCACCGCTTTACTGTGACCTACACACACACACACACACACACACACACACACAAGACCATTCAAAGAGCAGATATATGACATCAAGTTTACTTTGAGAACGACACACACAGACTTACTGAGGCTTACTACATTATACAGAAGAGGAAACGGTCAGAAACTAGCACTAGAGAGTGTGTGTGTGTGTGTGTGTGTGTGTGTGTGTGTGTGTGTGTGTGTGTGTGTGTGTGACTGGTAATCCCTACGTTATGGGGACAAAATGTCCCCACAAAGATGGCAATATCCGAAATCCTCGTCCTTGTGGGGACATTTTTAGGTCCCCATGAGGAAAACATCTTATAAATCAGACTAAGTGATGTTTTTTGAAAATGTAAAAATGCAGAATGTCTCCTGTGATGGGTAGGTTTAGGGGCAGTGTGTGTGTGTGTGTGTGTGTGTGTGTGTGTGTGTGTGTGTGATGGGTAGGTTTAGGGGCAGGGGCAGTGTGTGCGTGTGTGTTTGTGTGTGTGTGAGATGGGTAGGTTTAGGGGCAGGGGCAGTGTGTGTGTGTGTGTGTGTGTGTGTGATGGGTAGGTTTAGGGGCAGTGTGTGTGTGTGTGTGTGTGTGTGTGTGTGTGTGTGTGATGGGTAGGTTTAGGGGCAGGGGCAGTGTGTGTGTGTGTGTGTGTGTGTGCGTGCGTGTGTGTGTGCGCAGGTTTAGGGGCAGGGGCAGTGTGTGTGTGTGTGTGTGTGTGTGTGCGTGCGTGTGTGTGCGCTGGTGTGTGCGCGTGTGTGTGTGTGTGAGGGGTAGGTTTAGGGGCAGGGGCAGTGTGTGTGTGTGTGTGTGTGTGTGTGTGTGTGTGTGTGTGTGTGTGTGTGTGTGAGGGGTAGGTTTAGGGGCAGTGTGTGTGTGTGTGTGTGTGTGTGTGTGTGTGTGATGGGTAGGTTTAGGGGCAGTGTGTGTGTGTGTGTGTGATGGGTAGGTTTAGGGGCAGGGGCAGTGTGTGTGTGTGTGTGTGCGTGTGCGTGCGCGTGTGTGTGCGTGTGTGTGTGTGTGTGTGTGATGGGTAGGTTTAGGGGCAGGGGCAGTGTGTGTGTGTGTGTGCGTGCGTGTGTGTGTGTGTGCGTGTGTGTGTGTGTGAGGGGTAGGTTTAGGGGCAGTGTGTGTGTGTGTGTGTGTGTGTGTGTGTGTGTGTGTGTGTGTGGGGTAGGTTTAGGGGCAGGGGCAGTGTGTGTGTGTGTGTGTGTGTGTGTGTGTGTGTGAGGGGTAGGTTTAGGGGCAGGGGCAGTGTGTGTGTGTGTGTGTGTGTGTGTGTGTGTGTGTGTGTGTGTGTGTGTGTGGGGTAGGTTTAGGGGCAGGGGCAGTGTGTGTGTGTGTGTGTGTGTGTGTGTGTGTGTGTGTGTGTGTGAGGGGTAGGTTTAGGGGCAGGGGCAGTGTGTGTGTGTGTGTGTGTGTGTGTGTGTGTGTGTGTGTGGGGTAGGTTTAGGGGCAGGGGCAGTGTGTGTGTGTGTGTGTGTGTGTGTGTGTGTGTGTGTGTGTGTGTGTGTGTGTGTGTGTGTGTGTGTGTGTGTGTGTGTGTGTGTGTGTGTGTGGTTAACGACGACGCCTCGACCAGCAATCACTCTTATATTATAAGCATAAAAACACACTGTAATAATAATACTTAATTATAATAATTGTTAACATTATGGTAATAATTATTGATTATTATAGAAATTGTTTAAAACTGTCTGAGTAAAACCGTATAATACATGACAAATTATATTTTATTGTAATTAATTTGCAATTACTTATATATTAACTCTAACAGTTTTATTGTATTTTTGCATAATTATTATTATATTAATATTGTTAATTATAAGTTTAAAACTGTTAAAGTAAAACAAAACTATGATAAATTATTATAATATTATATTACTAAACCACATTGTTTTAAAATTGTGTTTTGGCATAATCATTATTATATAAGAATTAAAACTGTCAGAAGAAAAAGTATAATGTAATAATTATTATAATTATACTGTTTTATATTAATATATTCTAACAGATTATTGTAAATAATTGTATAGTAATAGTAAATTATATTTTATTCTTAATATTATTTAAATGTTACACACATATATATATATATATATATATGTATAAATAAAGAATATTCATTATTATTATTAATGTCATTATGCATATGTCTGTTAGAATAATATAATTCAAAACAATTTATATAATTAATATAAAAATATAATTTTTATTATGATTGTCATGCTAACATTACACAACATTTGTTTAATTCTCAGGTTTTAATTACTTTGTAATAATAATAATTACTACTACTACTACTACATATTTGAATTCTATATATAATATTTATAATATTATACTCTAATGAATATTCATTATTATTAATGTTATTATTATGCAAAAATACAATGATTTAAAACATTCTGAATATTTATTTAATCAATATAAAACAGTAGCATTTTTATTATGATTATTGTTATGCCATTCTAAAATTCTAATTCTAATAAAATTATTATTATTACTACTATTTTAATTGTTATTATTCAATAATTAGATAAATGAAGTTAAGTTTAAGGCATGAAAGCATGTGATTGCGTCCAGAGCGGCATGTTGACCCTCCTTTGATCAAACATGGCGGCAGTATCGACTCGGTGTGTGTGTGTGTGTGTGTGTGTGTGTGTGTGTGTGTGTGTGTGTCTTCCTCTGTGGCCAAACAAACACTCACCAATGAACGTCCGCGCACATCTCCTCTCATTATACACCTCCCACAGCTGCAGAAGAAGAAAGAACAACATCAGTACACACACACACACACACACACACACACACACACATCACTGTGTTAAACGCAAATGATCATACAAGACAAGCATTTCTAAGATCATCATTCATTTCAAGTTTCATTTCAATCACATCTTAGCTTTAATCATTCCTGACAAATTCATTTTTAATTATTAAAAACACTAATAATAAGTCATCTGGTCTCTCTATTAACAATTAACTTAAATAGATTTGTAAAGCACTTTTCATAAAATTACATTAAATAATATGAGGTCCTGAAAATTGCTCGCATAATTATTATTCATGACAAATGCATTATTAATGTTATTACTATGATTATTATTATTATATATTACACAAGAATTAGAAATATATTCAAACAATATTTATTATATACTATAATTATTGTTATACTGTCATACTTTAAAAGACGTTTTAAAGTCTAGCATTTTGCATCATTACTATAATATATTAAAAATAATTATATTAATATTATAATATTCTAACAGACTGCTCTAAATTACTATAGTTACACATTAATAACAAGTTATTACTTTAAATTCTTATATTTTTGCATAGTAAAAATAATTATACTAATATGATTTTATTAATAATTATCATAATTTTATAATTTTATTTTTTATGATTCATATGTTAATTGTATTATTCTATTAATAAATAAATTAATAATAAAGTTATTTATTATAGTTATTATAGCAATGTTAATATAATACATACATAATTTTAATATTAAATATATTATAATATTCTAACAGACCGTTTTAAATTATTATTGTTGCACAATAATAAGCATGTTTTGTTAGAATTTATATATAAACAGACTTTTTGTATTATAATAATTATTATTATTACTAGATTATTAATATTATAATATTCTAACAGACAGCTCTAAATGACGATAGTTGCACATTAATAATAAGTTATTACTTTTTTTTTGCATACACATAATTATACTAATATTATTTTATTCATAATTATCATAATTGAATAATGTTATTTTTATGATTATTATGTTAATTGTATTATTCTATGAATTAATAAATAATAATAATAAAGTTGTTATAGTTAGTTATTATAGCAATGTTAAAATAATACATACATAATTTTAATATTAAATATATTAATATAATATTCTAACAGATTATGCACAATAATAAAAATGTTTTGTATATTACAATATTTATTACTATATTAATAAATGAATCACTAACATTAATTATATTAATATTATATTCTAACAGACTGTTTTAATTACTGTATGTTTGTATAATAATAATTACATTATATTATTATTATGAATAAATAATAGTAATATTAATCAAATAGATTGTTAATTATTATTGTTATTATTATTATTACTAGTATTTAAGAATTAGAAACACTGTTAGATGAGTGTAGAAGAGTCACTGCTTGACCTTTCAACTTCCCCCAGGTCACCCAGATATTAGGAGCCACTCACTGACCGACCCAATTTACCCCAACACGAGAAGTGTTTAATCTCACCTTGATTTTGCAGTCCATCGAGCAGGACAGCAGCAGATGACCAGATGCCGGAAACAGACGGATGGCGCTGACCCCCTACAAACAGGAGACACAGTGTGTGTGAGTGTGTGTGTGTGTGTGTGTGTGTGTGTGTACAAACATGAGAGAATACGAGTAAGTGAACACTTGAGTCAGTGTGTAGTCACGCTCACACTGATGCCATGAAGACCATACACACATAAATCAGTGTTAATTGCATTGACGAATAATTTGTGTCATAATTTGTGTCAACAACATTTTTTCACTGACGAAAACGAGACGATAATTAAATAAAAACTAGTGTTGGATGACAAAAACTATGACGAAAACTTACTGTTATTTTCGGCAACAAATAAAAACGAGATGAAAATGTTAGTGAGGGTGGATTAGGGAAGAGATCCAGTCATTTATGCCAGACCAGTGTTTATGAACTAATGCTGAGGAATAATGACAATGTTTACTTTACCATGTTTATATAGTAATATGTTTTAGACGGTTGTAATAATGCATATTTTATCTCCTGAACTTGAATGAGCTCCTGCAACTGCAATAGAGGCGCAGACATTTCAAAATAAGAGTCCTGGTGTATTTCCAGCTTGATTATCATTAAAAGTCACGCATTATATATTCAGTTTTTGGTTACACAATTAACTGTATTTCCTTTCATTCCCATTTAATTCATAGTCAGGAGGAAAGATCAGTATTTGACACATATTCAATAAAGTATCAGGGTTATAATAGTTCACTAAAACCATAAAAAAAAATCATTACTTGAATAAATGTTAACTGAAATAAAACTAAACAAACTTATTTGAAGCTTTAGCTTAACCTGATATGGCCTACTGACTAAAACAGAAATACAAAGTTATAAAAACTATAGAGATTTTTTTTAAAACAAACAAAAAAGTGAATTGAGCTCTTTCGTGTATTTTTAATGTCAAAAACAAAATGATGTCAAAATTAAATGGAGCTTAAATGCTTAATGTATTACAATTGAACTAAACTCATTAGATTTTAGGAGACTAAAACTAGACTAAAACTAAAAATAATTCAGGAGACTAAAATATGATTAAAACGAAATGGCATTTTAGTCAAAAGACTACGACTAAAACTAAATCAAAATTTGCTGTCAAAATGAGCACTGATAAAACATCATAAACTCCATGGGCGTCGGAACCATTGTATGTGTGCGGGACAAGACCCACACACTTTTTACGATCAATGATATTGGACCCACTCACTTTTATTATCTCTAATCCAGCACATGTCTGTTTACCTTCCCCTAATCGATAAACACTTATTATTAAAAACGTTAGACGCTTTATTTCCACTTTTCTAATATTTTCTTAATTTTTATTGAAAATAAATGCCTTTCCGATTTGATATGTGATGGGAAAACGAGAAGATTGAGTGAAAGGTGGACTCGAACCGCGGGTCGATTTGTGTCAAAACTAGATGCAGTGCGTCTTACCCCTACACTACTGCCACTTTTAAAAATATATGGCGATTTCCGTAATATTGTCTTTCTGAACTATACGTTTAGCAAGCAAAGCGGTATATTTGTACTTAATGTAATTGGCATCTACTCCAGTGAAAAATTCTGATGACCCACCCACATTTGTTTTGCTTCCGACGCCCATGATCCAGACACATCTCGAGTAGGGCTGGGCGAAAAATACCGCGCTCTCAATTTCAACAATTTCTGTGTTATTCCCTTCACCTGGTCATAATCAGGGTTCCCACTCTTTTTCAGCAACCATTTTCCAGTATTTGTCCAGGACATTTTCAATTTTACTACGGCGGGAATAAAAGACAAGGATCACGCCAAATATTGCTTTCGAAGTCTTTAAAAGCCGTCCAGTTTATTGCCATTCCTTAACAATCCAGCATTTTTCGATATGAGCTCTTAATCATACATTATGACTATGGAAGCTTGTTTACACCACACAATAGAAAGAAAAGGTAATTGTGACTTTTTATCTCGCTATTCTGACTTTCTCGCAATTGCGAGTTTACATATTTGTGATATAAACGCGAAAATTGTTGCAAATCTTTTTTCCTCAGACTTTATAACTTGCAATTGCAGTTTAGATCTCGCAATTCTGAGAAAAGAAGTCAAAATTGCAAGATATAAACTCGCAACTGCGCAAAAAAGTCAATTGTGAAGAAAAGACTTGCGAGTTTATATAACGCAATTCTGACTATATTTTGCAATTCTGACTTTATAACACAAAAATGTGACTTTATATAAAAATGATGTGATTAGGTAGCAGCTTATGAGTTACATTTGAGCAGTTAATAGCATTAGCTAACGGCTGCAAGTGGCAACACAAGACTAAAAATCATTATTCAAAATACTACTCACACGTATCAAACTCAGCGTTCCTGAACATGTGCTTTCTGCAACTAGCGCTAATTGTTTGGGCCAGCGATAAACTCTTTATACTCGGCTAAAGAATTACTTTTTTTTTTTTTTTTTTCCCAGACAACAACAAGATTTTCCAGGACATTTTACATTTTCTCTCATTTTCCATGTGTTTTCCAGGACTGGAAAATTTGTCACCAATTTTCCAGGACGAGTGGGAACCCTGATAATGTTATGTCTGATCAGTGTGTATCCTAATGAATCGATTTTAATCAAGCTTGTGTATCGAATCAAATGGTGAGATGTGTGTAAACTAGGGTTGGGAATCGTGAGAAATTTTCCGGTTCTGGTTCCGCCTTACGATTCCGGTTCCATTAAAATTATTAAACAAATAGTGGTAAAGGAAAAAGGCACAATACGCAACTCAAACAATCCATTTTGTGTTAATTATTTGCTCTAAAATTAATTTACAGGTTGGCAATGTCAAAAAAGTCCTGTACT
Source organism: Gobio occitaniae (assembly GCA_033150135.1). Classification (NCBI taxonomy): domain Eukaryota; kingdom Metazoa; phylum Chordata; class Actinopteri; order Cypriniformes; family Gobionidae; genus Gobio; species Gobio occitaniae. The sequence goes on from JARQWZ010003868.1 coordinate 45,980, forward strand.
GTACATATATTACAGAATTAATTAAGCCATTCTTGAAACACATTGTTTTTCAAATGAACACCTCTGAAATTGTCTTATTACATTTTATCTCACTGTCTCTGAATAAAACCAAGTTATAAATTATATTTATTAGTTATATTTATTAATTAGTTGTATATTAATTCAATAGTAATTCAGTTATTCAGTGAACTTGTAAATAATAAATTGCAATTCAGCATTACAAAGGTAATTGTGCCTAAACGCTTACCTAAACCATGGTGACTCAACGGTTGACATTATATATAATATATATATATATATATATATGCCTTTGACTATAGATCTGGTATAAGCCTGTGGCACTCTGTGCTGTAGCAAATGTTTTGTCAAATTGCTAGTGCAGCCTCCTTTGCATGTTATTAACTTTTCACATCTGTTACATTTTGCTTCATTATCATTCATTCTTTGGAAATGAATCCATACTTGTGACTTTCTCTTCGCCATGCTTGTGGTTAACGAGAAAATATCTGACGCAAAACCATAAATGTGTAGCGCGAGGGCTTTCAGTGCTGAACTGCTGCACTCCTGGAAGCGGCAACGTCATTAATATTCATGATGAGGTGAGCCAGGGTTGCCAGGTTTTCACAACAAAACCCGCACAATTGCACAATCGCTTCAACCCGCGGACATGAAACCCAGCCCGCGGCAACAGTGTTTAAGTAGCCCAATGCCGCGGGAAAACCACGGACTTGGCAACACTGGCTGTCACTCGCTATTAAAGGATACGCTTCCAGCGCTTCGCACACACATTGCACCAGAACCGTTTTCGAAACCGAAACTTAGGAATTTCGCGCGGTTCTGGTATTTTTCAAAAATCAGTTTCGGTTCTGCATAAGAACCGGTTCTCGGTTCCCAACCCTAGTGTAAACGCCAGGGCGTAAAAACGGAAAAAAATATCAATCGGTTCACTCAGAGCAGAATCGATATTTTAACGTTTCCGTTTTTGCGTTCCTCATTAAACATTACTGTTCCGAAAACGGTTTGATTTGAAAAAATAACGGTTAATAACGTTATTTTAATTTAGCCTATACTTTAAACAAATATGTATAAATAAAGACTTATTTTCACTCAATAATAATATAACGCATGATAATTCAACTTGAATATTTATTTCATAACATTTTTAAAACCACAACAGAAATACATGCATTAATTACAAAGCATAAACAGCGGGACAAATATTGACCTGTTTTAATGGAGTGTAAAGTGGCCTCTATATGCCGAATTATTTTCAGAAGAGTGATAGCATTCTTTGTACATTACTTTTTTTTCAACACGACTTGTTTTAAAAATTGCATGAATAAAGAATAAATAAACTGGATAACCATTGCTCTTTTAATGCTGGTAATTTTAAAGCAAACACTGCGCAATCCCATAATCAAATTCAGTCAGCTAATAAAGCTTGATCATTTAATGCAATATAACACACCATTTAATACGAAGCATCAACCGTCTATATAGAAAACATTGAGCTGTCCTGTATTGGCAATCTGAAAGACTACTGGACAAATGTTTGATAGATGCTTAACCTACTTGGATAGGCTTAAACGAAATCCATAAACTAGCCTAAATCCGTCTATTTGAGCTTAAAGTCCGCACTGCTTATTTAAACGTTCGAAAAGAATGTCCTCCAATACCTGCGCTTTCATTGATGAGCTCAGCGGGGAAAGAAATGTACTTGTATAATAATATTTAAATATATAATAACATTTTGAATAGTATTAATTCCATGCGATTGTGAGATTTTTTTGTTTAATTATTACTTTGAATTATATTTTTAGTTTTCATGTCAATTTTAGTTTAACATTTAGTCACCATTATATGCTTGTCATTTTTTAATATTGCAATTTAGATTTGATTTTTAGTTCTCATTTATAACCAGTTATTATTTTCAGTGCTTCAACTTAAACATATTTCAGTTTCTAGTTCTAGTTTAACGTACATTTTATTTCAGCTTTATATCAATTAACAGACTTTTTTTAATAAATACTAATCATAATTTATGATAACTCTGAGTTATGTAATGGAGATTCATGTTTAGATTTATTACAGTTCTTTTAGTTTTTATTTATATTTTGAATTAATTATATTTATATTATATTTATTACAGTTAAATAAGCAAATACAAGAAAACTACAATTAACATTTATTAATATATACAGTAATATAACAATAGACATTTTAGATTTATAAAAACGTATTCAATTTTAGATTTATTATAGTGTCGCTAATACGTTTTTGCGACAGATCTTTAATATTTTTTATTAATGCGATTAATCCATGCGATAGTGAGATCTTTTATTTTCTAGTTTAATTATTAATTACTATAGCCTACTTGGATAGGCTTAAACGGAATCCATAAACTAGCCTAAATCAGACTATTTGAGTTTTAAGTCCGCACTGCTTATTTAAACATACGAAAATAATGTCCTCCAATACCTGCGCTTTCATTGATGAGCTCAGCGGGGAGAGAAATGTGCTTGAGGCGTGTAAATGCGCTCACACTGACTTGCGTTACCGGTAGATTCATAGATGACATTTCACTCACGCTTGATCCGTCACATCACATGCTGGAGCTACTCTATTCATGATTGGTCACTGCCAGATTAAAATATTAAAGAGAACGATAAAATAACGTTATTAACCGGTTAATGCTCATTTCAAATTAACGTTTCTGTTCAGAACGATTCAAATTGATTTTGATCGTTTTTTGTTTTTGTTCCTCTTAAAATTTTGTTCGTTTCCGGTTTTCGTTTTCGTTCCTTGAACCGGTTCAGAGCCCTGGTAAACGCCCAGCCCACACACACACACACACACACACACAGATGATGGAGAGGTTGGCGGCTCACCTTGGTGTGTCCAGTCCACACATGGAGCTGCTTCTTGGGCAGGTAGCATTTGTCCGGGATGTCCGGCGAGCGCAGGTTAATGCCCACGTCCTGGGGAATGTGCAGGTATGAGCGGCCCTGGTAATCATACGCATCTTTAACTGCAGAGAGGGAGAGACAGAGGTTTAGGAGCAGATCAAACACGCGTGTGCTTGGCGTGTGCTGTGCTGGCGTACTGTGAAGGATGGTCTTCTCCTCCGCTGGAGCTTCTTCTTCATTCTTGCCTCTCTTCTGTCTCTTGGCTGTGATCTCGTCCAGCTCTTTCTGCTCATCCTGGCACATTAAAACATCAGGTTTACACCACTTCTACCAAAACTTCATAATAACATGTTAAAGGCAAGTTTATCATCGTGTTATAATATTAGAGGTTAATAATTAATAATAACAGAGGCCAAAGGATTATATTCAACATGAACTAAGATTAATAAATGCTTTAGAAATATGAGGAGAGTTAGTGTTAGAAAAGTATCTTTTAAAAGCTAAAACTGTCAAATTCATAATATTAATTCCATGTTTTTCTATTAAAATAACAAAAGGGCGTTGTATTGTAGCACAGAGGTCTCATAACTGCATTTATTCATCAACCACAATCACAAAACTATGCAATGGAGATTCATGTTTAGATTTATTACAGTTCTTTTAGTTTTTATTTATATTTTGAATTAATTATATTTTTGGTTTTCATGTTAATTATTAGTCATTTTATTAGGGTTTTTTTAATATTGCAATTTAGGTTTAATTTATTTTTTATTTCAGTTAGTTTTAGTTATTATTTATTATTTTAGGGCTTCAATTTAAACTTATTTCAAGGCAAGTTTTTATTTAACTTGCATTTTATTTTATTTCAGCTTTATTTCAATTAACAATTTTTTTTAATAGTTTTAGATCATGATTATAACCCTGGTTTGCTCGCAATTAAGTTGCAGCACAAGCGAGAGGAAATATATTTAATTAGATTCAAATAAATGCATAAAAATGCATTAATTTATATAAATAAATTATATTACAGTTAAATAAATGCAAAAAACAGAGTTAAAAAAATATATAATAATGTAACAGACATTAATTTTAGATTCATAAAATAATTTATTAAAATTTAGATTTATTATAGAGTCACTACAAAGTTTAACGTCAGAGATCTTTTATTTTAGTTTTATTAATATTTTGAATAATATTAATTCCATGTTTTTCTATTAAAATAATAAAAGGGCGTTGTATTGTAGCACAGAGGTCTCATAACTGCATTTATTCATCAACCACAATCACAAAACTATGCAATGGAGATTCATGTTTAGATTTATTACAGTTCTTTTAGTTTTTATTTTGAATTAATTATAGTTATATTATATTTGTTACAGTTAAATGAGCAAATACAAGAAAACTACAATTAACATATATAGTAATGTAACAATAGACATTTTAGATTTATAAAAACTTTAGAGTTATTATAGTGTCGCTAATAGGGCTGAACGATTAATTGCATTTGCGATAATATCGCGATATGATAAAACGCGATTTCCTAACCGCAAAGGCTGCGATTACGGTCTCGTCACGTGACACGTGAGAGTAAAGTCTGCAGAAGAAGCAACTTGGCACGTTACACATATATGCCTGGCCTAAAAGGGGAAAAAAACTGTCTGTGTTTGATCTATCTAATATGGTGTTGTTCATACTATAGGCTACAATAGAGGTGGGAGAAAATATTCTATCTCCAATGATTCTGGATCGATTCTGAGCTTAGATTTTAACTGCAGGTGCGCGGTGGCGCTGCGTGTTTTAGAAACACCCGTATTCTGATTGCTTCCATTATCTCTCTCTTTCTCTCTCTCTCTCTCACACACACACACACACACAATCACACACGAACCATAAAATAATATTTCATAACGTTCGGAAAGGTTGACGGCGCGAATCGCAATAACATTCGCAGGCTTCTTTGCACAGGATAAGCGCTGTGAGAAACTGATGTCACGCTTACAGTGTGTGTTCTCGCCCGCCGGTGTTTTCCTTACAAACGCTCAACGAAGGCTTCATTCATGTCGTTAGGAATGCAGTGTGCTTGTATATTAAAAAATAAGTAACTCACTGACAGAAGGCTTTCCATTTCAAATGCTGACGCAGCGCTTTGTGAAGAGTACTCGCGAGCACGCGTCTGTGTGAGTCTCAAAATGCTTTTATGACGCAAAATTAATGTAAACACCATCAGTAATGTCTTAATGAATTAAACAGACAGAGCAAAAACATCTTATATTTCAAAAGAGATCTGAGCATTAGTGTGAATGCAGGTCTCCCACTGATGATGTCATGATTAATAATCAAACAACAGTAAAGCTGAGAAAGAGAAAAATCACTCACAGTTCAGACACTCTTAAATACTGAAAGCACTCTTTGTTCATTGCTTGTAATATGTTTTTTTGTTTCTCTTTATGATTTACTACTTTATGTTTTGCAGCTATATTAGTTTATATATTTAAAATTATTAACATGCAATTGTTTTAATTAAAATGTTATAATGTCCTAGTTATTTTTATAAAAGCTTATAATTACATATATCATAATAAAAAACATTTTAAGTTTTTAATAAATTAATAAGATTAATTAATAAGGAAAAAGTTCAAGAATTGTTTTGGAATCGGATCGTGACTCCCAGAATCGGATCGTGAGGTACCAATTAAAGATTTCCACCATTACTATACAATGATGTATTCTTGAATAATACAGAAGATAAAGAGTTTAAAAAATAATCGCATATTAAATCGCAATCGCAATATTGGTTTAAAAAAAAAAATCGCAATTAGATTTTTTCCCAAAATCGTTCAGCCCTAGTCGCTAATACGTTTTGCAACAGATCTTTAATATTTTTTAATAATATTTTGAATAGTATTAATTCCATGCGATTGTGAGATTTTTTTTGTTTAATTATTACTTTGAATTATATTTTTAGTTTTCATGTCAATTTTAGTTTAACATTTAGTCACCATTATATGCTTGTCATTTTTTAATATTGCAATTTAGATTTGATTTTTAGTTCTCATTTATAACCAGTTATTATTTTCAGTGCTTCAACTTAAACATATTTCAGTTTCTAGTTCTAGTTTAACGTACATTTTATTTCAGCTTTATATCAATTAACAGATTTTTTTTAATAAATACTAATCATAATTTATGATAATAACCCTGAGTTATGTAATGGAGATTCATGTTTAGATTTATTACAGTTCTTTTAGTTTTTATTTATATTTTGAATTAATTATATTTATATTATATTTATTACAGTTAAATAAGCAAATACAAGAAAACTACAATTAACATTTATTAATATATACAGTAATATAACAATAGACATTTTAGATTTATAAAAACTAGTGCTGGGCATCAATAAAAAAAAAAACTAATTAATCGCACTTTTTTCTGTAATTAATCGCAAGTTTTTAATATTTTGCGTTTTTAATATTTTGATATTGTAATAATTTCAGTTACTCTCCAAATTAATGTATAAACAATTTAAAGACAGCATATTTTAAATATGTGTTGTATTGTCATCTTTTTATGAATGAAGGCCAGTATCACTGATACTAAAGTGTCTATGAAACATTAATGACGTTACATTACAGTATAACTGAAAGCTCCCAATTTCAACATTTATTAGGCTTTAAAAAACCAACTTTTAATTTAAGTGAACTTAAAACAATCTTTACATAAACCCAAAATAATAAATGTTATATTTACCCATGGCCTTCCCTGTTATACATATACAGAAATGTAATAGTTATCTTTCTTAACTGCATAAATAATAAATTAAATATAGATGAATCATCATTAAAGCTAAAATTTTCTCTGTTCCCGTTGTTCTTTGATGAACATTAATGACAGGCATCATCAGTGCTACTGTCACTTTAAGAACAGCCGCGGATCTCATTTCCTCACAACTCTTTAAGTTCATTTAAGACGTTATTTAACTAATTTAAGACTCCTAATATGAGAATACTCAAAATCCTCTTTTATTGTTTGTTCAAGAGCAAAACAGAGCTCGATGTGAGCAGGAAACTGACGCGAGTCTATCTATGCGTCGAGTGTGTGTGTGTGTCCCTTGATTAGCTGACACGAGATGCATCCACACAGACAGGACACTGACACACACACACACACACACACACACAGGACTTTGGCATACAGCGCGTTTTCTTGTGTCTTGTCGCGCTTGGAAGCATTTACATGAATAAGAGCGTGATGATCATGTAACGCTAAGCAAAAATGGATATAAAAACGGACGCTGCATTATTTGCGTTAAATATTTTAATTGTGTTAAGCTGAAAAAATTAATCGCCCGCGTTAACGCTTTAATTTGCCCAGCCCTAATAAAAACGTATTCAATTTTAGATTTATTATAGTGTCGCTAATACGTTTTTGCGACAGATCTTTAATATTTTTTATTAATGCGATTAATCCATGCGATAGTGAGATCTTTTATTTTCTAGTTTAATTATTATTTTGAATTATATTTTTTGTTTTCATGTAAATTTTAGTTTAGCATTTAGTCACTTCATTACATGCTTCTGTCATTTAACTATTTTTAATATTGCAATTTAGATTAGATTTTTTTTATCTCATTTATAACCAGTTATTATTTTCAGTGCTTCAACTTCCATATTTCAGTTTCTAGTTCTAGTTTAACGTATATTTCAGCTTTATATCAATTAACAGACTTTTTTTAATAAACACTAATCATAATTTATGATAATAACCCTGAGTAAGTTGCAGCACAAACGAGAGAAGCAGAAATATTGATTAAAATGTGATTAATGAAGCAGCGTTTCAGTGTTTAAACGTGTGGGTGTTTGGTCACCCTGGTTTTGGATTCATCTTGTATCATTTTGAGGGACGTCTCACCTCAGAGGGTTTGGCTCCGTCCTTCTCATCCTGGTATTTGGCCCAAGGGCCCAGAAAGCTGTCGATATCCTCCGCAGCTCCTCCTTTCACCTTCTTCCTCTTCTCAGACTTCTTCGGTCCCGTCTCAAACACCGTCAGCCCTTGAGCAGGATAACAACAGTGAGTTAATAACGGTTTCTGATGATACACACACAACATGATGCAAATAAAACAGGCGCAGAACCTTTGTTTTTCTCCGCTTCTTCTATGGCTCCAATGTAGCTGCTGGATGAGACCTGACTGGTGTCCACCGATGGGTCCAGAGCATAACCTGACCCATAAACGTCAAACACACACACGTTTGAGTTAGTGATGCACCGATCATGATTTTACATGGCCGATTCTGATACCGATTTTTTTTCAAGAAAACTGTCCAATTCTGATACCGATTTCCGTTTTTTTTTTTTTTTTTTTACACGATAAAATAATGAAAGTTTACACGAACAAGATGTTTATTTGGTATTTAACAGGCTAAATCGGCTTTTGGCTAATGAAAACAAGTGCAATCCGAAATTAACAGGAAATTTAATTGGAAATGAAAAGGCTGAAGGTGAAATTAAAGGCAGCAACTGCATATTCTACAATCCAAACAAAGATGTTACTTAAATCAGCATTTGTTTTTAAATTCAGTGTGAAGAAAAAAAAGTCTTTACCAGTGAAATTAAATAAAACCAAAGTATATAATTGTTCCAAAATGTGAAATCAAATAATGTTTAGTGCAACGAAAAAAACTAAGATGCTACAGCAGGTGCTTTTTAAATCAAATTAAGTCAATGTAATTTTAAGGTAAAATAAAAGGTAACACTTTAGAATAATGGTCATTAGTTAACATTAGTTAATGTATTAACTAACATGAACTAACCATGAGCAGTACATTTGTTACTGTATTTGTTCATTTTTGTTAACGTTAGTTAATATAAACATCACAGTGCATTAACTAATGTCAACAAGATTTTAATAATGCATTAGTAAATGTTGAAATCAACATTAACAAAGATTAATAAACGCTTTATAAGTGCAGTTCATTATTTTGTTAATGTTAACTAATGTAGTTAATAGGCTTGCTACGATAGTCGGTGTTGCCGGTGTTACCGGTGTCCAGACTCAACACCGGTTACATCACTTGCCCACCGTGGCACCGCCCACCGTCTTTTAGATTTTTTTATAGTAATAAAATAATTTAGTTCAGTTAGAGAACAGACAATACAAATAAAAACTGAACGTATCTGCTTAATAAAGCAGGATCCGACCGTGAGTCTCGGAGGCGGCAGGAGTCATTCATCAGATTTAAGAGCTCCGAGCTGACTGAGATGATCGCGGAAGATTTGGTTTCAAAGCGAAACGTAAAAGCGCCTATTTAAGGGAGTTTGTCAGTTGTTTTGTTGTTGTGTTTTTCATTAAAAATAATAGGCTAATGAACCCACAATTCAAGCAACCCGCAGCCGAATTGGCGCTAATTCAAAACCGAAAGTAAAATGTGCACGGCCGCACAGAGCGCGCATTGTTTACTTTCGCCTGGCTCCGCAGTGCGAGCCTCCGCGCTACGCTGACTGCGCGCATTTATTTTTGCCGCGCGCACCGAGTATAAACAAGGCTTTACGGACGAACTGTTATTTATTCATGGCGTGCATCTCAATCATAGACTGATCAATGCTTGGTCAGTGCCCTGACTACTGAACTAGGGAACTGATTGATGGCCTCACAGAGCGCGCATTTACAGACGAGCTGTCACTCACGGTGTGCGCGCACTGGTGCGTTTTCAATCCAGAGTGGTCGTGTGCATGTTACTTTCGATTAGATAGAATTAGTGATTTAAAAGCCTCCGCCGGTGATACCGGTATTACCGGTGTTGTCACACATCAATTAACCGGTGGGGAAATTTCCTCACCGCCACATCCCTAGTAGTTAACTAATGTTAACTAATGACCAACTTCAACTCGCGCAACTTCAGCTCACGCAGGAAAGCGGCTCTTCATTCCCTTCAGCGGATCTCGTCTCTTCCCTCAGTTCTCCAGTTTATGTTTGTAACACACAAGTGACATGTTCGCGAATGATTGCAATATAGGCGTATGTGCACGCGGGCGCACTTCCGGATAAATCGGCAGAAAAATACAAAGAAAACCGGCCGGTTGCCGATCGCGCACTACAAGAAAAAAACGGCCGGTTCCGGTTTTTGGCCGGTCAACCGGTGCATCGCTAGATTGAGTTTCCTCCCTGCATGAATACGGAAGCTAGACGAGTGAAGGAGCCTCACCGAAGGTGGAGAAGGTCCGCCTCTGCTGCTCGAACATGAAGTCGTTGACGTGAGCCGGCTCAGCGTAGCCGGATAGCATGTTCCTCGGAGCGGCCATCTGCTGCGATCTGAACGGGTTCATGGGTCCGAACTGGAATGAGATCAGACCATCAATAATATCACATATTACAGGGGCTTATCAATATCAGGGCTCGACATTAAAGGCCTTTGCACACAGAGTCCGAAATTTTTGCATGCGTTTTTTCTAGGGCTGTCAAAAGATTAATCGCGATTAAAAGTTAAAAAAATAATACATTTAATAGTACATTACTATAGGGAGTAGAAAATATATATAATAAGGTAATAGACATTATGATTCATAATAAACATCTAGTCTAGAAAAAAATGTATATATAAGGGCTGTCAAAAGATTAATCGCATCCAAAATAAAAGTTGGTGTTTACAAAATATATGTGCGTATACTCTGTAAAATAATTATATATATATATATATATATATATATATATATATATATATATATATATATATATATATATATATACAGACACAACATGTATATATTTAAGAAAAATGTATTACATTTATATATAAAATATTTATATTTATATACAATATAAATTTTATAAATACAGTAAGCAAATATTTCTTAAATATATACATGAATGTGTGTGTGTCTATTTATATATACACATAATATTTATACAGAGTACACGCACATATATTATGTACACACAAACTTTTATTTTGGATGTGATTAATCGCGATTAATCTTTTGACAGCCCTAATATATATATATATATATATATATATATATATATATATATATATATATATATATATATATATATATATATATATATATATTAAATAAATTGAACAGTACATTACGACAGTGAGTAGAAAAAACATAAGGTTACTTAATAGACTATTTTATATTTATAATATAAATATAGTCTAGAACTAAACTGTAAAACAATAATAAGTACATTTGAATAAAATAAATGGATAAATGTGATTAAAAGAAAATGAGTTATTCATCTATTAATTAAAATAAATACACATGTAGATTAAAATACATTAAAGTTAAACAAACAAATAAATAATACATTTAACAGTAACTTACACACTACTATAGTGAGTAGAATATACAAATTAATATAAACTAATCTCAGATTTATAATAAACTGGGTGTTTAAATGTTAGCATGAAGTCCCACACACAAGAATGAGCATATTTGGGGTCTGTGGCGTCTAAAAGATTGAAAATATTACACATATTATTTGAAATACACAATATTCTTCTGGACGAACTCACCTCCGGAGCAAACATAGTTTCATATGTAGGGTTATAAGAGACTTCTTTGAGTGCTGGATCCAGATGTACACCGGTCTCAACATCTTCCTGAAAAACACAAACACAGAAAATATTGTTTTGATTGTTATTAAGCGACAATAACCGCGTTTTCCTCAAAATCACCGAGGCTCCTTTTGCGACTGTAACCCGCGCGTTTCTTGTTTACCTTCACGGCGACCTCGGGCGCTGAGTTCAGAACGGCTAAAGTCGTGATACTGTCGGATTTTAACGGCTGGAGGTGCGCGACCGAGTCCGGTTCGACTTTCTGCGGATTAGTGCGGGATTCTGACTCATTTTCCGAGTCCGAGTCGCTGCCGTACGAAACGAGGGCACTCACCGCCGCCGCCATCTTGACTGTTGTTGGTCTTCCGTCAGCAGGTCCTCAAAGATGAATGTATTTTTTTTAAATAGCTTTAAAAAGTCTTATTTAAAAATAATAATCTTATAACATATGTCTATGCTTTAAATATTATATTATAAGCACGTTACTTTTATATTTCTGAAAGGGAATGTCAAGCGGACGCAGTTGTGCAGCGATGTAGTGCAGTGGATGTTTTATCTTTTAGGACAACGGCTTACAAGAGCGCGCATTGCGACGTACACGCGCATTGTGAAATGCGCTTATGTTATAGTTTATTATCACCAATGTTATTATTGTTAACTAAAACTAAAACCATAAAAAATGTGTTAATTGAAATAAAATAATAAAATTAAAATATATAAAATTATATATATTTTTTTTTACTTTTATGTCATAATTATGAATTATCATGTCATAATACCGCCTTTTTCATTATAAATTTGTCTAAGTGTGTCATAATTATGACTGAATATCATTATTTTTTATGTCATAATTGTGACACGCTTAGGCAAAATTATAATGAAAAAGTCAAAATTATGACATGATCATTTATAATTATGACAAAAAAGTCAAAATTATAATATGAAACGTCAATTATGACACGCTTGGATGAAATGCTACTTCATAATTTACACTTTTATGTCATAATTATGAACTAGCACGTCATAATTGTGACTTTTAATTTCGACATCATTTCGAAAATACGACTTTTTATGGCCCAATTATGTTTCATGTCATAATTTTGACTTTTATGGCATATTTATGAATTAGAATGTCATAATATAGACTTTTTCATTATAAATTTGTCTAAGTGTCATAATTATGCATTTATTTTAACTGTTAATGTGATAATTATGACACCCTTAGACAAAATTATAATGAAGTCCAAATTATGACATGATAATTTATAATTATGACAAAAAAGTCAAAATTATGACATGAAACGTCATAATTGTGACACGCTTGGATGAAATTATAATGGAAAAAGTCAAAATTATGACATGACTTTTATGTCATAATTATGAATTAGCATGTCATAATTGCGACTTTTCATTTCGACAATATGCCTTTCTATATCACTATTGACATTTCATGTCATAATTTTGACTTTTCATTATAATTTCATGTAAGCGTGTCACAATTATGACGTTTCATGTCATTATTTCGACTTTTTAATGTTGATAATAATGACGGTTTTATAATAAAAAAGTCGAAATTATGACAATTTATAATTATGACATAAAAGTCCAAATTATGGCGAAATGTCATAATTGTGACACGCTTATTAGACTTTCATTTCATATATGAATTATCATGTCATAATTCCGACTTTTTCATTATAAATTTGCTGAAGTGTGTCATAATTATGACTTAGACTTTTCATTATAAAATTATAATGAAAAAGACGAAATGATGACATGCTACTAATTTCGACTTTTAATTTCAACTTTTTATGTCACAATTATGACATTTCATGTCATAATTTTGAATTTTATGACATAATTATGAATTAACATGTCATAATTTAGACTTTTTCGTGATAAATTTGTCTAAGTGTCATAATTATGAATTTGAATGTCATCATTTTGACTGTTAATGTGATAATTATGACACGCTTAGACAAAATTATAATGAAAAAGTCAAAATTTTGACATGCTACTTCATAATTTAGACTTTTATGTCATAATTATGAATTGGTATGTCATAATTGCGACTTTTAATTTCGGCATAATTTCGAAATCATACCGTTTTGTGTCACAATTATGACGTTTCATGTCATAATTTTGACTTTTCATAAAAAAATTATGACGATTATGTAATAAAAAAGTTTAAATTGTGACATGCTAATTCATAATTAATAAAAATTATGGTGAAATGTCATAATTGTGACACGCTAAGACTTTAATTTCATAATTATGAATTAGCATGTCATAATTCCTAATTTTTCATTATAAATTTGTCTAAGTGTGTCATAATTATGACTTTAAATATCATTATTTCGACTTTTCATTTTGACATAATTTCGAAATTATGCCCTTTTATGTCTCAATTATGATGTTTCATGTTATAATTTTGACTTTTATGTCATAATTATGAATGATCATGTCATCATTTTGACTGTTTATCCCATAATTAGGAATTAGCATGTCATAATTTTGTCTGTTTATGTCATAATTAGGAATTAGCATGTCATAATTTTGACTTTTTCATGATAAATGTGTCATAATTATGAATTTGACAAAATTATAGTGAAAAAAGTCCAAATTAATTCTTAATTATGATAAAAAGTCAAAATTATGACATGAAGCATCATAATTGTGACACGCTTAGATTAAATTATGATTAAAAAGTCAAAACTATGGCATGCTACTTCATAATTATGTCATGAAAGTCAAAATCATGGCGAAACGTCATAATTGTCACACACTTAGACGTTAATATCATAATTATGAATTTGCATGTTATAATTTCGATTTTTAATTTCGACTTTTAATTTCAAAATTATGCCTTTCTATGTCACAATTTACATTTCATGTCATAATTTTGACTTTTTTGTCATAATTATGACTTTAAATATCATTATTTCGACTTTTAATATTGACATCATTTCGAAATTATGCCTTTTTTTGTCTCAATTATGAATTAGCATGTCATAATTTTGACTGTTTATGTCATAATTATGAATTTTCATGTCATAATTATGACCTTAAGTCATAATTATGAATGATCATGTCATAATTTTGACTTTTTCATGATAAATGTGTCATAAATATGAATTTGACATTATAAATTATAGTGAAAAAGTCTAAATTATGACATGAAACATCATAATTGTGATACGCTTAGATTAAACTATAATGAAAAAGTCGAAATGATGGCATGCTACTTCATAATTATGACATAAAAGTCCAAATTATGGCGAAACGTCATAATTGTCACACGTTGGAAGTTTTTCTCAAATGCTAAAACACATTTCACAAACGTTTCCTCCATGTTCCCCAATGTCTAAACACAACACCTTTTTCTAAAGCTACATAAACACAACCACACCTTCTCACTTCAAAACTCAAACTTTCACACCAAAAGAGCAGCTCGAAGCTTTCAAAAAGGTAAACACTATACACATCATTACACACTACAGCAAAACAATTGAACACACAATGCTCAATTTGTTTCATAACTGCCAATGCATATTTTTGGAAACTTTACAGTAATGGATCTTCTTAGATCTCTGCAGAGGATTAGGTATTTAGATTTGTGAGTTTCATATGAAGAGTATAAATCTATAGTAAATTCTGCATGTACAGTACTGTAACACAACTCAATGCAAAAACAGAATCTATTGCACACAACAGTACTCTTGAAAACATGATCAGGGTGTGAAGTTTTTTTATTTACTTTATTCACACACACACACACACACACATCACAATCACTGTGAGGCATCATGTCGCTGAGCTGCATCAGGCCACATCACACATATAATCTTCCTAACTCAAAATTTTCTAGTGACTGGTCACATCTAAAATTTTCAATTGGCTCAAGTGAAATTCTGTAAATGTAATTGTATCAATTGTGGCAACAGCCTGTTAACATGGGCTCAATTAGAAATAATATGTTGAGCCAATGGAAAAATTTAATTTACCAACACTGTAAAAAATGTCAGGCCTCTCCAATTCAAAATTTTCTAGTGACCGATCACATCTAAATTTTTCAATTTGGCCAACAAAAAAATTTAGATGTGATCGCTCACTAGAAAATTTTGAATTGGAGAAATGTTTACAGTGAAACTGTGTGGTTGGTCCAATTAAATATTTTAAATTGTAGTAACAATTGTATATTTCTCACTGTCCCAGAAGACAAAAATGACTAAAAACATAAATATATTAGGCAAAAAACAGGGTTGACATTTTATCACATTACTTTATTACAGTTTTTCTCAAATGCTAAAACACAAAAGCCAATCCTCTAAACCAAATGACCAGTTGTCTAAACAGATTTACTAAATCTAGCCATCATTTTCCAATTTGATAAACACATTTCACATGAAGACACAATTCACAAAACACAATCCTCCGTTCTCATAAATCTTAACACATTTTTCCTTGCTAAAACACAAGTTGCAAAAGAACTCTGCTCATATTCTCAAATGAAAGCTCATGTGATGCAAAATGCTTGCCACAGTCAGCAATATTTGAACACAATGAACACACCTGGCGTCATTCATTACACACAACGACTCAAAATTGAAGACACTTGTTGCTAATTCTGTGACCACATGTATAAAAGCAAGTTCAGAGTGCACAGTTTAGGAGAAGGTCCAGGAGGGAGAGGAGAAGGTCCAGGAGGGAGAGGAGAAGATCCAGGAGGGAGAGGAGAAGATCCAGGAGGGAGAGGAGAAGGTCCAGGAGGGAGAGGAGAAGGTCCAGGAGGGAGAGGAGAAGGTCCAGGAGGGAGAGGAGAAGATCCAGGAGGGAGAGGAGAAGATCCAGGAGGGAGAGGAGAAGGTCCAGGAGGGAGAGGAGAAGGTCCAGGAGGGAGAGGAGAATGTCCAGGAGGGAGAGGAGAAGGTCCAGGAGGGAGAGGAGAAGGTCCAGGAGGGAGAGGAGAAGGTCCAGGAGGGAGAGGAGAATGTCCAGGAGGGAGAGGAGAAGGTCCAGGAGGGAGAGGAGAAGATCCAGGAGGGAGAGGAGAAGGTCCAGGAGGGAGAGGAGAAGGTCCAGGAGGGAGAGGAGAAGGTCCAGGAGGGAGAGGAGAAGGTCCAGGAGGGAGAGGAGAAGGTCCAGGAGGGAGAGGAGAAGGTCCAGGAGGGAGAGGAGAATGTCCAGGAGGGAGAGGAGAAGGTCCAGGAGGGAGAGGAGAAGATCCAGGAGGGAGAGGAGAAGGTCCAGGAGGGAGAGGAGAAGGTCCAGGAGGGAAAGGAGGAGGTCCAGGAGGGAGAGGAGAAGGTCCAGGAGGGAGAGGAGAAGGTCCAGGAGGGAGAGGAGAAGGTCCAGGAGGGAGAGGAGAAGGTCCAGGAGGGAGAGGAGAAGATCCAGGAGGGAGAGGAGAAGGTCCAGGAGGGAGAGGAGAAGGTCCAGGAGGGAGAGGAGAAGGTCCAGGAGGGAGAGGAGAAGGTCCAGGAGGGAGAGGAGAATGTCCAGGAGGGAGAGGAGAAGGTCCAGGAGGGAGAGGAGAAGATCCAGGAGGGAGAGGAGAAGGTCCAGGAGGGAGAGGAGAAGGTCCAGGAGGGAGAGGAGGAGGTCCAGGAGGGAGAGGAGGAGGTCCAGGAGGGAGAGGAGAAGGTCCAGGAGGGAGAGGAGAAGGTCCAGGAGGGAGAGGAGGAGGTCCAGGAGGGAGAGGAGGAGGTCCAGGAGGGAGAGGAGAAGGTCCAGGAGGGAGAGGAGAAGGTCCAGGAGGGAGAGGAGGAGGTCCAGGAGGGAGAGGAGAAGGTCCAGGAGGGAGAGGAGAAGGTCCAGGAGGGAGAGGAGAAGGTCCAGGAGGGAGAGGAGAAGATCCAGGAGGGAGAGGAGAAGGTCCAGGAGGGAGAGGAGAAGGTCCAGGAGGGAGAGGAGAAGATCCAGGAGGGAGAGGAGAAGGTCCAGGAGGGAGAGGAGAAGGTCCAGGAGGGAGAGGAGAAGGTCCAGGAGGGAGAGGAGAAGGTCCAGGAGGGAGAGGAGAAGGTCCAGGAGGGAGAGGAGAAGGTCCAGGAGGGAGAGGAGAATGTCCAGGAGGGAGAGGAGAAGGTCCAGGAGGGAGAGGAGAAGATCCAGGAGGGAGAGGAGAAGGTCCAGGAGGGAGAGGAGAAGGTCCAGGAGGGAAAGGAGGAGGTCCAGGAGGGAGAGGAGAAGGTCCAGGAGGGAGAGGAGAAGGTCCAGGAGGGAGAGGAGAAGGTCCAGGAGGGAGAGGAGAAGGTCCAGGAGGGAGAGGAGAAGATCCAGGAGGGAGAGGAGAAGGTCCAGGAGGGAGAGGAGAAGGTCCAGGAGGGAGAGGAGAAGGTCCAGGAGGGAGAGGAGAAGGTCCAGGAGGGAGAGGAGAATGTCCAGGAGGGAGAGGAGAAGGTCCAGGAGGGAGAGGAGAAGATCCAGGAGGGAGAGGAGAAGGTCCAGGAGGGAGAGGAGAAGGTCCAGGAGGGAGAGGAGGAGGTCCAGGAGGGAGAGGAGAAGGTCCAGGAGGGAGAGGAGAAGGTCCAGGAGGGAGAGGAGGAGGTCCAGGAGGGAGAGGAGGAGGTCCAGGAGGGAGAGGAGAAGGTCCAGGAGGGAGAGGAGGAGGTCCAGGAGGGAGAGGAGAAGGTCCAGGAGGGAGAGGAGAAGGTCCAGGAGGGAGAGGAGAAGGTCCAGGAGGGAGAGGAGAAGATCCAGGAGGGAGAGGAGAAGGTCCAGGAGGGAGAGGAGAAGATCCAGGAGGGAGAGGAGGAGGTCCAGGAGGGAGAGGAGAAGGTCCAGGAGGGAGAGGAGAAGGTCCAGGAGGGAGAGGAGAAGGTCCAGGAGGGAGAGGAGAAGGTCCAGGAGGGAGAGGAGAAGAAGGTCCAGGAGGGAGAGGAGAAGGGTCAGGAGGGAGAGGAGAAGGGTCAGGAGGGAGAGGAGAAGGGTCAGGAGGGAGAGGAGAAGGTCCAGGAGGGAGAGGAGAAGGGTCAGGAGGGAGAGGAGAAGGGTCAGGAGGGAGAGGAGAAGGTCCAGGAGGGAGAGGAGAAGGTCCAGGAGGGAGAGGGAGAAGGTCCAGGAGGGAGAGGGAGAAGGTCCAGGAGAAAGAGGAGAAGGTCCAGGAGGGAGAGGAGAAGGTCCAGGAGGGAGAGGAGAAGGGTCAGGAGGGAGAGGAGAAGGTCCAGGAGGGAGAGGAGAAGGTCCAGGAGGGAGAGGAGAAGGTCCAGGAGGGAGAGGAGAAGGTCCAGGAGGGAGAGGAGAAGGTCCAGGGGGGAGAGGAGAAGGAGGGAGAGGAGAAGGTCCAGGAGGGAGAGGAGAAGGAGGGAGAGGAGAAGGTCCAGGAGGGAGAGGAGAAGGAGGGAGAGGAGAAGGTCCAGGAGGGAGAGGAGAAGGAGGGAGAGGAGAAGGTCCAGGAGGGAGAGCAAGACAACCTCGCACCATCATTACGGACGAGATGCGAGAATGCCACATAGAGGTGGGAGGGTTGCCATATTTACAGCGGCACAAGAAACCCTCATTGTGGATATGGTTCGTGAGAACAACCTCATCAGACTCCGGGAGATCAGAGACAAAGTCATTGCCGATAATGTCAACTTTGAGAGCATTGATGATGTCAGCTTGGCCACAATAGACCAAGTTCTCCGGCGCCAAAAGATGCGGATGAAACAGGTCTATAGGGTTCCCCTTGAGCGCAACTCTGCACGACACAAAGACCTACATTACAAGTTTGTGCAAGTATACATCCATGTTCACAGTACAGTTAGTGGACATACTGTGTTGCTCAGTGGCCTACATTACTTCTGGACAATACTGTGCTACCTGTGCACTTTCACATTTTCACAGAGGATATTACAGTTGGACGCGATGGCCAGACCTCATGAGGACCTCTTCCTGGATGAGGCTGGCTTTCTTCCTGCAGAAACAAAGGCAAAGAGGCCGTAACATCATTGGCCAAAGAGCCATCACTGAGGTTCCTGGCCAACGGGGGTAATATTACTCTTCGTGCGGCCATGGGTTTGGAGGGGCTTGTCCACCGGCATGCTGTCCTTGGGTCTTACAACACCCAACGTCTCCTCACCTTCCTAGAGGAGCTAAAAGACATCCTCCTGGACCGCCAACAACACCATCCTGGGCCCGCACATCACATTCATGTGATCATTTGGGACAATGTACGCTTCCACAGAACAAACCAAATCAGAGAGTGGTTCACCACCAACAGTAACCACTTTTTAAACGTCTGTCTGCCACCCTACTCCCCTTTCCTGAACCCTATAGAGGAGTTCTTCTCATCGTGGAGATGGAAGGTTTATGACAGACAACCATACAATAGAGAGAACCTCCTAAGGGCAATGGAGCTGGCCTGTGTTGAAATCCCAGTGGAGGCCTTCCAAGGATGGATTTGCCATTCCAGGGCGTTTTTCCCACGGTGCCTGGCAATAGACAATATAGCCTGCGATGTGGATGAGGTGATGTGGCCTGATGCAGCTCAGCGACATGATGCCTCACAGTGATTGTGATGTGTGTGTGTGAATAAAGTAAATAAAAAAACTTCACACCCTGATCATGTTTTCAAGAGTACTGTTGTGTGCAATAGATTCTGTTTTTGCATTGAGTTGTGTTACAGTACTGTACATGCAGAATTTACTATAGATTTATACTCTTCATATGAAACTCACAAATCTAAATGCCTAATCCTCTGCAGAGATCTAAGAAGATCCATTACTGTAAAGTTTCCAAAAATATGCATTGGCAGTTATGAAACAAAGTACCTTCTCACAAATTGAGCATTGTGTGTTCAATTGTTTTGCTGTAGTGTGTAATGATGTGTATAGTGTTTACCTTTTTGAAAGCTTCGAGCTGCTCTTTTGGTGTGAAAGTTTGAGTTTTGAAGTGAGAAGGTGTGGTTGTGTTTATGTAGCTTTAGAAAAAGGTGTTGTGTTTAGACATTGGGGAACATGGAGGAAACGTTTGTGAAATGTGTTTTAGCATTTGAGAAAAACTGTAAAAGGCATATAATAACTCAAAATAACTCAAGCCCTGAAAGAGACCGACGCCAAATGCAATCTCCGGCACTGGGTTCAACAGTCGCATGCCGCATATATTACACAAATGACTTAATTTACTTATTACCTATCATTTTAGACATATAAGACATGAGGAAATTAAAACTATTGGCTACCCTTAGAGTAAACGAGAACACACTCATGAAACCAATGAATGCATGAACTCGTGATTCTACAAAATGTCTTTTAAACTTCATACTGGGTCATAAAGCAAAACTCTGGAGAATAATTTCAGTGCTAAATACTCACCAATGTCTTTGTGAGATCAATATCTCTATTCTCTTGGGAATGTCTGTTTCGGTCTTCAGCACCTGCTGGTTCGTCTCCGCTCGCGCTGCCGCTCCCGAGATCCGCATTTGAAATCGCCACATGAACGCTTTTTTTTTCAAGCGCATTTTGCGCATGCGTATACCGTTTTTCGGACGTAGGACTTGTTCAGCCAACATGGATTTTTCACTTCGACTTCATAGATTGACTGAGCACAATTAAATATGTTCGGTGAATATACAATTTTAATTTTGAGTGAAGACCTTAAGCTATGATTAGTACAATGCATATTTTTGCATGGGGATAATTATTTGGAAGTCATTTATTGGGCCAATATATGATCAATTGTCACAATTTTTCCCAAATTTATTTTTTTTCAGTGCAGTCAATCAGGTAGCACAGTATTGTCCAGAAGTAATGTAGGCCACTGAGCAACACAGTATGTCCACTAACTGTACTGTGAACATGGATGTTTATTTACTTGCACATGCTCCTAACGTAGGTCTTCGTGTCGCGCAGAGTTGCGCTCAAAGGGAACCCTATAGACCTATTTCATCCGCATCTTTTGGCGCCGGAGAACTCGGTCTATTGTGGCCTAGCTGACATCATCAATGCTCTCAAAGTTGACATTATCGGCAATGACTTTGTCTCTGATCTCCCGGAGTCTGATGAGGTTGTTCTCACGAACCATATCCACAATGAGGGTTTCTTGTGCTGCTGTAAATATGGCAACCCTCCCACCTCTATGTGGCATTCTTTCAACTCTAAAGAAAAAAACATGTGTGGTCAATTGACATGTTTTACAATACAGTAACAACTGAAATAAAACCAGTAGACTACTTTCACAGGCTTCTAAAATTGTATTGTGACAAAGAAAGCAATAGAGTACAACACCTGTTGTGTTGTCTGAATGCCCTGATAATGGTGGCCACGGTGAACCTACTCAGGTTTGGATGGACTCTTAGTCCTGCTACAGCCATTGTCATGCCATGGTCAATGACTGTTGCTCGCATCTCGTCCGTAATGATGGTGCGAGGTTGTCTTGCTCTCCCTCCTGGACCTTCTCCTCTCCCTCCTGGACCTTCTCCTCTCCCTCCTGGATCTTCTCCTCTCCCTCCTGGACCTTCTCCTCTCCCTCCTGGACCTCCTCCTCTCCCTCCTGGACCTCCTCCTCTCCCTCCTGGACCTTCTCCTCTCCCTCCTGGACCTTCTCCTCTCCCTCCTGGACCTTCTCCTCTCCCTCCTGGACCTCCTCCTCTCCCTCCTGGACCTTCTCCTCTCCCTCCTGGACCTTCTCCTCTCCCTCCTGGACCCTCTCCTCTCCCTCCTGGACCTTTTCCTCTCCCTCCTGGACCTTTTCCTCTCCCTCCTGGACCTTCTCCTCTCCCTCCTGGACCTTCTCCTCTCCCTCCTGGACCTTCTCCTCTCCCTCCTGGACCTTCTCCTCTCCCTCCTGGACCTTCTCCTCTCCCTCCTGGACCTTCTTCTCCTCTCCCTCCTGGACCTTCTCCTCTCCCTCCTGGACCTTCTCCTCTCCCTCCTGGACCTTCTTCTCCTCTCCCTCCTGGACCTTCTTCTCCTCTCCCTCCTGGACCTTCTCCTCTCCCTCCTGGACCTTCTCCTCTCCCTCCTGGACCTTCTTCTCCTCTCCCTCCTGGACCTTCTTCTCCTCTCCCTCCTGGACCTTCTCCTCTCCCTCCTGGACCTTCTTCTCCTCTCCCTCCTGGACGTTCTCCTCTCCCTCCTGGACCTTCTCCTCTCCCTCCTGGACCTTCTCCTCTCCCTCCTGGACCTCCTCCTCTCCCTCCTGGACCTTCTCCTCTCCCTCCTGGACCTCCTCCTCTCCCTCCTGGACCTTCTCCTCTCCCTCCTGGACCTTCTTCTCCTCTCCCTCCTGGACCTTCTCCTCTCCCTCCTGGACCTTCTCCTCCTCTCCCTCCTGGACCTTCTTCTCCTCTCCCTCCTGGACCTCCTCCTCTCCCTCCTGGACCTTCTCTTCTCCCTCCTGGACCTTCTTCTCCTCTGCCTCCTGGACCTTCTCCTCTCCCTCCTGGACCTTCTCCTCTCCCTCCTGGACCTTCTCCTCCTCTCCCTCCTGGACCTTCTTCTCCTCTCCCTCCTGGACCTTCTCCTCTCCCTCCTGGACCTCCTCCTCTCCCTCCTGGACCTTCTCCTCTCCCTCCTGACCCTTCTCCTCTCCCTCCTGACCCTTCTCCTCTCCCTCCTGGACCTTCTCCCTCTCCCTCCTGGACCTTCTCCTCTCCCTCCTGGACCTTCTCCTCTCCCTCCTGGACCTTCTCCTCTCCCTCCTGGACCTTCTTCTCCTCTACCTCCTGGACCTCCTCCTCTCCCTCCTGGACCTTCTCCTCTCCCTTCTGGACCTCCTCCTCTCCCTCCTGGACCTTCTACTCTCCCTCCTGGACCTTCTTCTCCTCTCCCTCCTGGACCTTCTCCTCTCCCTCCTGGACCTTCTCCTCTCCCTCCTGGACCTTCTCCTCTCCCTCCTGGACCTTCTTCTCCTCTCCCTCCTGGACCTTCTTCTCCTCTCCCTCCTGGACCTTCTCCTCTCCCTCCTGGACCTTCTCCTCTCCCTCCTGGACCTTCTCCTCTCCCTCCTGGACCTTCTCCTCTCCCTCCTGGACCTTCTTCTCCTCTCCCTCCTGGACCTTCTCCTCTCCCTCCTGGACCTTCTCCTCTCCCTCCTGGACCTTCTCCTCTCCCTCCTGGACCTTCTTCTCCTCTCCCTCCTGGACCTTCTCCTCTCCCTCCTGGACCTTCTTCTCCTCTCCCTCCTGGACCTTCTTCTCCTCTCCCTCCTGGACCTTCTCCTCTCCCTCCTGGACCTTCTCCTCTCCCTCCTGGACCTTCTCCTCTCCCTCCTGGACCTTCTTCTCCTCTCCCTCCTGGACCTTCTCCTCTCCCTCCTGGACCTTCTCCTCTCCCTCCTGGACCTCCTCCTCTCCCTCCTGGACCTTCTCCTCTCCCTCCTGGACCTCCTCCTCTCCCTCCTGGACCTTCTCCTCTCCCTCCTGGACCTTCTCCTCTCCCTCCTGGACCTCCTCCTCTCCCTCCTGGACCTTCTCCTCTCCCTCCTGGACCTTCTTCTCCTCTCCCTCCTGGACCTTCTCCTCTCCCTCCTGGACCTTCTCCTCTCCCTCCTGGACCTTCTTCTCCTCTCCCTCCTGGACCTCCTCCTCTCCCTCCTGGACCTTCTCTTCTCCCTCCTGGACCTTCTTCTCCTCTGCCTCCTGGACCTTCTCCTCTCCCTCCTGGACCTTCTCCTCTCCCTCCTGGACCTTCTCCTCCTCTCCCTCCTGGACCTTCTTCTCCTCTCCCTCCTGGACCTTCTCCTCTCCCTCCTGGACCTCCTCCTCTCCCTCCTGGACCTTCTCCTCTCCCTCCTGACCCTTCTCCTCTCCCTCCTGACCCTTCTCCTCTCCCTCCTGGACCTTCTCCCTCTCCCTCCTGGACCTTCTCCTCTCCCTCCTGGACCTCCTCCTCTCCCTCCTGGACCTTCTCCTCTCCCTCCTGGACCTTCTTCTCCTCTCCCTCCTGGACCTTCTCCTCTCCCTCCTGGACCTTCTCCTCCTCTCCCTCCTGGACCTTCTTCTCCTCTCCCTCCTGGACCTCCTCCTCTCCCTCCTGGACCTTCTCTTCTCCCTCCTGGACCTTCTTCTCCTCTGCCTCCTGGACCTTCTCCTCTCCCTCCTGGACCTTCTCCTCTCCCTCCTGGACCTTCTCCTCCTCTCCCTCCTGGACCTTCTTCTCCTCTCCCTCCTGGACCTTCTCCTCTCCCTCCTGGACCTCCTCCTCTCCCTCCTGGACCTTCTCCTCTCCCTCCTGACCCTTCTCCTCTCCCTCCTGACCCTTCTCCTCTCCCTCCTGGACCTTCTCCCTCTCCCTCCTGGACCTTCTCCTCTCCCTCCTGGACCTTCTCCTCTCCCTCCTGGACCTTCTCCTCTCCCTCCTGGACCTTCTTCTCCTCTACCTCCTGGACCTCCTCCTCTCCCTCCTGGACCTTCTCCTCTCCCTTCTGGACCTCCTCCTCTCCCTCCTGGACCTTCTCCTCTCCCTCCTGGACCTTCTTCTCCTCTCCCTCCTGGACCTTCTCCTCTCCCTCCTGGACCTTCTCCTCTCCCTCCTGGACCTTCTCCTCTCCCTCCTGGACCTTCTTCTCCTCTCCCTCCTGGACCTTCTTCTCCTCTCCCTCCTGGACCTTCTCCTCTCCCTCCTGGACCTTCTCCTCTCCCTCCTGGACCTTCTCCTCTCCCTCCTGGACCTTCTCCTCTCCCTCCTGGACCTTCTTCTCCTCTCCCTCCTGGACCTTCTCCTCTCCCTCCTGGACCTTCTCCTCTCCCTCCTGGACCTTCTTCTCCTCTCCCTCCTGGACCTTCTTCTCCTCTCCCTCCTGGACCTTCTCCTCTCCCTCCTGGACCTTCTCCTCTCCCTCCTGGACCTTCTCCTCTCCCTCCTGGACCTTCTTCTCCTCTCCCTCCTGGACCTTCTCCTCTCCCTCCTGGACCTTCTCCTCTCCCTCCTGGACCTCCTCCTCTCCCTCCTGGACCTTCTCCTCTCCCTCCTGGACCTCCTCCTCTCCCTCCTGGACCTTCTCCTCTCCCTCCTGGACCTTCTCCTCTCCCTCCTGGACCTCCTCCTCTCCCTCCTGGACCTTCTCCTCTCCCTCCTGGACCTTCTTCTCCTCTCCCTCCTGGACCTTCTCCTCTCCCTCCTGGACCTTCTCCTCTCCCTCCTGGACCTTCTTCTCCTCTCCCTCCTGGACCTCCTCCTCTCCCTCCTGGACCTTCTCTTCTCCCTCCTGGACCTTCTTCTCCTCTGCCTCCTGGACCTTCTCCTCTCCCTCCTGGACCTTCTCCTCTCCCTCCTGGACCTTCTCCTCCTCTCCCTCCTGGACCTTCTTCTCCTCTCCCTCCTGGACCTTCTCCTCTCCCTCCTGGACCTCCTCCTCTCCCTCCTGGACCTTCTCCTCTCCCTCCTGACCCTTCTCCTCTCCCTCCTGACCCTTCTCCTCTCCCTCCTGGACCTTCTCCCTCTCCCTCCTGGACCTTCTCCTCTCCCTCCTGGACCTTCTCCTCTCCCTCCTGGACCTTCTCCTCTCCCTCCTGGACCTTCTTCTCCTCTCCCTCCTGGACCTCCTCCTCTCCCTCCTGGACCTTCTCCTCTCCCTTCTGGACCTCCTCCTCTCCCTCCTGGACCTTCTCCTCTCCCTCCTGGACCTTCTTCTCCTCTCCCTCCTGGACCTTCTCCTCTCCCTCCTGGACCTTCTCCTCTCCCTCCTGGACCTTCTCCTCTCCCTCCTGGACCTTCTTCTCCTCTCCCTCCTGGACCTTCTTCTCCTCTCCCTCCTGGACCTTCTCCTCTCCCTCCTGGACCTTCTCCTCTCCCTCCTGGACCTTCTCCTCTCCCTCCTGGACCTTCTTCTCCTCTCCCTCCTGGACCTTCTCCTCTCCCTCCTGGACCTTCTCCTCTCCCTCCTGGACCTTCTTCTCCTCTCCCTCCTGGACCTTCTTCTCCTCTCCCTCCTGGACCTTCTCCTCTCCCTCCTGGACCTTCTCCTCTCCCTCCTGGACCTTCTCCTCTCCCTCCTGGACCTTCTTCTCCTCTCCCTCCTGGACCTTCTCCTCTCCCTCCTGGACCTTCTCCTCTCCCTCCTGGACCTCCTCCTCTCCCTCCTGGACCTTCTCCTCTCCCTCCTGGACCTCCTCCTCTCCCTCCTGGACCTTCTCCTCTCCCTCCTGGACCTTCTCCTCTCCCTCCTGGACCTTCTCCTCTCCCTCCTGGACCTTCTCCTCTCCCTCCTGGACCTCCTCCTCTCCCTCCTGGACCTTCTCCTCTCCCTCCTGGACCTTCTCCTCTCCCTCCTGGACCTTCTCCTCTCCCCCCTGGACCTTCTCCTCTCCCTCCTGGACCTTCTCCTCTCCCTCCTGGACCTTCTCCTCTCCCTCCTGGACCTTCTCCTCTCCCCCCTGGACCTTCTCCTCTCCCTCCTGGACCTTCTCCTCTCCCTCCTGGATCTTCTCCTCTCCCTCCTGGACCTTCTCCTCTCCCTCCTGGACCTTCTCCTCTCCCTCCTGGACCTTCTCCTCTCCCTCCTGGACCTTCTCCTCTCCCTCCTGGACCTTCTCCTCTCCCTCCTGGATCTTCTCCTCTCCCTCCTGGACCTCCTCCTCTCCCTCCTGGACCTTCTCCTCTCCCTCCTGGACCTTCTCCTCTCCCTCCTGGACCTTCTCCTCTCCCTCCTGGATCTTCTCCTCTCCCTCCTGGACCTTCTCCTCTCCCTCCTGGACCTTCTCCTAAACTGTGCACTCTGAACTTGCTTTTATACATGTGGTCACAGAATTAGCAACAAGTGTCTTCAATTTTGAGTCGTTGTGTGTAATGAATGACGCCAGGTGTGTTCATTGTGTTCAAATATTGCTGACTGTGGCAAGCATTTTGCATCACATGAGCTTTCATTTGAGAATATGAGCAGAGTTCTTTTGCAACTTGTGTTTTAGCAAGGAAAAATGTGTTAAGATTTATGAGAACGGAGGATTGTGTTTTGTGAATTGTGTCTTCATGTGAAATGTGTTTATGATATTGGAAAATGATGGCTAGATTTAGTAAATCTGTTTAGACAACTGGTCATTTGGTTTAGAGGATTGGCTTTTGTGTTTTAGCATTTGAGAAAAACTGTAATATCATAATTATGAATTTGCATGCCATAATTTCGATTTTTAATTTCAACTTTTAATTTCAAAATTATGCCTTTCTATGTCACAATTGACATTTCATGTCATCATTTTGACTTTTTCCACTATAATTTTGTCTAAGTGTGTCATAATTATGACTTTGAATGTCATTATTTCGACTTTTTAATGTCGATAATTATGACGATTAAATAATAAAAAGACATGATAATTCATAATTATGACATAAAAGTCAAAATTATGGTGAAACGTCATAATTGTGACACGCTTACCTTTAATATCATAATTATGAATTAGCATGTCATAATTTCGAAATTATGCCTTTCTATGTCACAATTTGGACTTTTCCACTATAATTCTGTCAAAGCGTGTCATAATTAGCACATCAATTATGACATTCAAAGTCATACTTATGACACAATTTCATAATTATTACTTTGAATATCATAATGTCAGAATTATGAGAATTTTTTCCCCTCTTATGTGTCATCCATAGGGTTCTCATATCACAGCTAGTAGGAACATGTAACATGTGGGTGTGGTTTCCCCAAATCTAATCCCATACAACACCTTTAAGTTGATTTGGCTGCTAAACTAGTTTGTATTAGCAATTACTGCTCGGATGGGTGTGGTCTGTGCGCGGCGTTGGCCAATCAGAGCAGGGATCCCGCTGTGGGCGGGGCGCGGTTTGTTGCAGCGAGTCGGTCCAACAATAGAAAGTGGGCCGTACCATCCGCAGCCGGAGGGGTGGAGTCACACACACACACACACACACACACACTGACATCCAGAACATCGCTTCTCCTGGGAAAGGAGCGCAAGCTTGATCCAGAAAGGTTTAACGCTTGTTTGTGACTATTATGGGAAGCTGTGACGGTTAATCAAGCCGATCGTTGTTGACGAACACACGCCTGTGTGTTCATCGTGGATCCCATTTCTCTGATCCCGAGCTCCGGTGTTTTTAACGGGATCCACACCAGCTGTACATCAGGACTGTATTTCTGCAATGAACTGGATATTTTAAGGAATAACCGCAACGACATGGAATAATAAGAGCGTCTATTCAGGTATGATGATGTTTTATGAATGCTTGTTTAGATAAATGCAAATAAAGTGTTCATATTTGCATTAGTCCCTCCTCTGGCTGATGCATTGTCCGTGTAAACCAACACTGCTTTAGCTTGGCCCCATTCAGGACTGGCTGACAGGTGTGGGTTGAATTATGCATGCACGTGAAATAACTTGCATAATGCAGCCTAACGCATCCCGCGTGCACGAGCATTGCATATTACACGCGACACGTTTGTTTGCATTAAATGCATAAGAAGATTTCCTTATTTCTCAGTGCCCTGAGGTTTCAAGATTGATGCATTCAAGGGGGAAGAGGGGGGGGGGGGGGGGTCCATCACATCTGTATGGCAAACACAAGGCAAACTATCACACCGAGATGCGATGCAGTTTGCATGCTCGTGCACTCCGGATTATTGCTGGGATGGCATGCCAAATATTCCCCACTATATAACTATAATGCATAACGCAAATGCATCCAGTAATGGTGCAAATGCACATTTGAGAGCAGTTTTGTGCATGCAGGGGGAAGGGCTGGAAGACTCGCTTTGTGAAACCCGAGACTTCAGAAAGCACAAAGCATCTCAGCGCACGTGCACTTCATACTTTCCCCCGTTCCCGTGCTCTCTAACGCGTGAACGCCTTGTCCAGTTGTCGTGCTTTCTTGTTATTATGATATTAGAGGAGGAATGATTCGTTCGAATGAATCGGTTAGTTCAAAGAACCGATTCGTATAGCGTGTTTTTTAATAGAAATCTGGTTATGCTGCCTCTGTTATGTAATATCAAAGGTTTTTTACTCCTAAACAAAGTTCTTTCTTCGCCTTTGCTTGGATGGTTTACCAATGGTTCGAATCATCTAAAAAGAACCGATTCGAAAGAACGATTCGAACGCGTGTCGACTCAAGATTCCAAAGCTCCATTGGCTTGATTGTATTGCCAAAGCATTAACATAAACCTTATATAATGCTCTAAAATCTTATCTAAAACACAGATTAAGCTGGTAAGTGTGTTTTGGAACAGTTTCCATAACCTGTAATATTCCAAAATACACATTTAGTGTGCATGTGCGTCTCATTTTTTCCCTCTTTTAAAGGGTTAACTTGCTGAATATCAGACATTGCAGTGTCACGTGTGTGCATTAATGATGATAAATGGGTCATGTTGACTTCAGTTCTTCAGAAAAGTTTGTTTTTTCTCTGGTCTGGATGATTGTTTTGTCCAGATCAGCTTTCATGCGGCTTCTATATACGGAATAACTGACTCTGGGCCTGTGGATTATTAGAAAATAAAGCACACCTGAGGTGGTGAAGGTGTTCATTATGCTCTGATAATTCATGGCCTGGAGTGAATTATTCTGCTTATACTCCGCTCACCAGTTGCTCAGATGCTGTATCTCAACACGTGTGTCAGGTTTGTGTCCTTAAAACGCTCTGTGTGTGTGTGTGTGTGTGTGTGACTAGTTTCTCACACATCTCATCCCACGCCTCCGTCACTAATTCATAAACGTCATTTTACAGCCAATGGAGGCTTGAGCCACTGACAGCACACGAATGCAGTTATTAATGGTTATTAATGCAGTTATTAATGGTTATTAATGCAGTTATTAATGGTTATTAATGCAGTTATTAATGCAGTTATTAATGGTTATTAATGCAGTTATTAATGCAGTTATTAATGGTTATTAATGCAGTTATTAATGCAGTTATTAAGGGTTATTAATGCAGCTATTAATGTGGTTATTAATGCAGCTATTAATGTGGTTATTAATGCAGCTATTAATGTGGTTATTAATGCAGCTATTAATGTGGTTATTAATGCAGCTATTAATGGTTATTAATGCAGCTATTAATGTGGTTATTAATGCAGCTATTAATGTGGTTATTAATGGAGTTATTAATGTGGTTATTAATGGAGTTATTAATGCAGTTATTAATGGTTATTAATGCAGTTATTAATGTGGTTATTAATGCAGATATTAATGCAGTTATTAGA
Source organism: Gobio occitaniae (assembly GCA_033150135.1). NCBI lineage: Eukaryota > Metazoa > Chordata > Actinopteri > Cypriniformes > Gobionidae > Gobio > Gobio occitaniae. The sequence goes on from JARQWZ010003868.1 coordinate 76,526, forward strand.
GAGAGAGAGACAGAGAGGATGCATTAATATTTTGGCCGATACAGATAACCGATAATTCTTTATATTTGAAAGCTGATAACTGATATTTTGGCCGATAAACCTAAATCCAATTTTTTTTATAATTTTTGAGAGCCTGATTACAAAAACTAAAGTCTGATCTTTAAAAGCACATGAACTAAACCAGCCTGCATGTCTCACTGGAAGAACTTCCCTGGGGCAACCCATAATACACACCAATACACACACATATCACCAGCTTCAGCGTCAAAGGCGACAAAAATACAATTGTGCGGACGTGGCATGAGATGTGTGAGAAACTAGTCACACACACACACACACACACACACACACACACACACACACACACACACACACACACACACACACACACACACACACACACACACACACACAGAGCGTTTTAAGGACACAAACCTGACACACGTGTTGAGATACAGCATCTGAGCAACTGGTGAGCGGAGTATAAGCAGAATAATTCACTCCAGGCCATGAATTATCAGAGCATAATGAACACCTTCACCACCTCAGGTGTGCTTTATTTTCTAATAATCCACAGGCCCAGAGTCAGTTATTCCGTATATAAATGGCACGTTAAGATTTATGAGTGATGCAAGTGAAGTGTTGAGGTATACAGGAGTGATGGAGTGATGGTGTGCCGTTAAAGAGAGAAAATGGAGGCTGAAGCCCCAGCTGTGAAGATGCCTCACACACAAGAGTCTTTGTTCAGGCTTTCTGTCGGACGGGCGGCCCACAAAGATGCCTCTGTGTGTGTGTGTGTGTGTGTGTGTGTGTGTGTGTGTTGTCATCACGCAGCGGAGATGCCATGCTTTGACAGATGAAAGTCTGAAAGTCTTCAGTACCTGCACTTCTGTGTTGACTCCTATCACAGTTATCATTACAACTGAACGGTTTATTTAATGCACATATTAATAATTGAAGAAAAGACGCATTATCTCTGGATTACAGTTTTCTGCAGCTTTACACTGCTGTGGTAGAGATCAGAGATATTCTGAGCGCTCTAACGCATGTCAAGGTTTATTTAAAATAATTTAATAACTTGAAAATACATCTCAAGGCCCTCAAGGACATATCTTCAATTTATATAATATATGCTCACGCTGCACCGTAATAAAAGTCACCAAATACACATGCCATCAAAATCACAAAATAAACTATTCATATAAAAAATATTGAAAGATGTAATCAAAACAATAATATGAAATATAAAATAAAACACTAAAATATTTACAAATAATACATATTATATTATATTAAAAAACGTTTACATTAATTAATACAAAAATTACAAATAAACATGACATTTTGAAGTAGAAACACTGAAATAGTATTTTGACAACTTTTTAATTAAAATTCATGTAAGTAAAACATGTTAATAAAAATGGACGTTTGGCATGTTAAGTAAAAATTATAAAGTGAAAAGTCAAAATTATGAAATCCTAAGTCATATTTATGAGGTCAACTGTCAAAATTATGATATACTTACTCATACTTAAATTCTGACATACTTATGAGGTAAAAAGTTAAAATGATGGCATATTAAGTCATAATTATGAGGGGAAAAGTCAAAATGATGGCATATTAAGTAATATTTATGAGGTAAATAGTCAATATTATGACGTACGAAGTCATTATTATGAGGTACACAGTCAAAATTAAGATATAATTATGAGGTAAAATGTCAATATTATGATATACTAAGTCATAATTATGAAGGAAAAGGTAGAATTTATGACATTGTCATAATTATGAGGTGAAAAGTCGAAATGATGACATACTAAGTCATATTTATGAGGTATAAAGTAAAAATTATGACATTTCCTCTTCATGAGGTGAAATGTTGAAATTATGACGTCCTTTATGTGGGGAAAAAGTTGAAATTATGACAGACTAAGTCATATTTATGAGGTAGAAAATCGAAATGATGACATAAGTTATATTTATGAAGGGAAAAGTTCAAATTTTGACATATTAAGTTATATTTATGAGGTAAAATGTCAAAGTATGACATAAGTTATATTTATGAGGTAAATTGTCAAAATTATGACATACTAAGTCATAATTCTGAGGGAAAAAGTTCAAATTAAGTAAGTTATATTTATGTGGTAAAATGGCAATATTATGACATACTAAGTCATAGTTATGAGGTAAAATGTCAAATGTATGACGTCATAATTATGAGGTAGAAAATCGAAATTATGACTTACTAAGTCATAGTTATGAGGTAAAATGTTGAAATTATAACATACTAAGTCATATTTATGAGGTAAAATGTTGCAATTATGACATACTAAGTCATATTTATGAGGTAAAATGTTGAAATTATGACACTGTCATAGTTATGAGGTAAAATGTTGAAATTATGACATACTAAGTCATATTTATGGTAAAAAGTTGAAATTATGACATACTAAGTCATATTTATGGTAAAAAGTTGAAATTATGACATACTAAGTCATTATTATGAGGTAAAAAAGTTGAAATTACCACATACCATTACCAAGTCATATTTATGAGGTAGAAAATCGAAATTATGACATACTGTCATATTTATGAGGTAGAAAATCGAAATTATGACATACTGTCATATTTATGAAGGAAAAAGTCAAATTATGACTGTCATAATTATGAGGTAGAAAATCGAAATTATGACATACTAAGTCACATTTATTAGGTAAAATGTCAAAAGTATGACATAAGTCATAATTATGAGGTAGAAAATCGAAATTATGACATACTTTCATATTTATGAGGTAGAAATTCGAAATTATGATATACTAAGTCATATTTATGAGGTAAAATGTCAACATTATGACATACTAAGTCATATTTATGAGGTAAAACTATTTCTGAAATCCCGTTTGGCATGATTGTATATGGTATTTTTGCTGCTGGACTTTAATGGCTGTGAAATGGTGAAGAAAAGCCTCAAATGAATGTGTTTTGCTCAATCACACCCGTCATTAGTGCAGTCGGATCTTCTTTCTTTTGAATTCTGACGCTTTGTTTGGTCTCGGCCTTGATTGATTCATACGGAGAGCCATGGCCTGCTCTAGCCGGGACTTCCCATAGCGCGGCGGCCGGTTGTTGGTTTTGGTGGAGGATATGATATGCGCTCAGATCCCCAGAGGCGAGTGTGGCGTCCGCTTACACGCCCTGCCTTCGCGGATTCCTTTGTCCTCACACACAGGTGATGATCCTGTTCTCTGCTGCTCTGTTAACTTCATCCCCTGCTTCTGTGTGGGAAGTCAAGCTCATTCAGATTCACATTTGAATATTCAAATTATGCTCAATGACTTTGGGCTGGTGTTTCCAAAACCTGTTTTGGGTGAGGCTTGCTTTATGAGCAGTGTCACTTTACACTTTACACTAGCTGGAAAAATCCCACAGACCCGATTTATGTGGCGTTCACACCGGACGCGATTCGCGCGAATAATTCGCGCTAATCGCGCGAAGGTGGACGCGTGTACATTTTGAGTTTACTCGCGCGAATCACGCGTGAAATTCGCGCAAATCGCGCGTGACATTCACTACACAACAGATGCAAATTCGCGTCATGGGCGGGGCTTCCGCCAGCGGCTCGTCTCGTTGAGAAATGTCTGACATGGGCTGTGTTTACACGTCTTTTTTTTGTTAAAATCTACTGTTATGTGTGACAAAACGTAGTTTTAAGACTTTTTCAGTCGATAATGTAGTTGTTTAAAGCTCAAATCTGTGGTTTATTTACATAAACAGTGCCTATTTGAACATTTTATCTGCCGTTGCCGGAGTTGTGAGCTCCAGCAGACAGCGGTGCTCAGCGCACGTCAAAGCCGGCGAGGGCAACCTTTCCTCGGCCAGTCCTTCTGCCGTCTGCCGCTGGCTCTGATGTCTCTGTGGCGTCTCGAGCTATAATTCGTCTTGTAACGGCCGATCTTTGGTCTAATGAATCTATAATTTGTTCCCTGGCAAATCGTTTAGGCTGAGGGCAAAGAAGTTTCATTACTTTATATTTTTAGGCTATAACTGTACGTTGCAGTTGTAACGTTAGCCGACTAGCACTGACTTTGAATGTTTGACTGCATTGTTTGCTTTATTTCATGTATAGCTTGTTATACATTACTTATACTTTTGTATTACTGATCATACATAAACTTGCATTTAACAAAAAGTGACTGGGTTGTGTTTCATGTCATTTAATGTTATCACAGTGATAATCATATTGTCTGAACCAGATATTAATATGCAGATTTTCTCCTCATTGTTGTCACTACTAGAGCAAGCTCCTGATTGGTTAACGCGGCGCGAAATATCCGCCAAAGTTCAGATTTTTCAACTTGAGCGATTCGCGCGATTCCCGCGATTCGCGCGAATCACGCGTTCAAAACGCTCAATTCGCGTCCTTCGCGCCGCCTCAATCGCGCCGCATCAATTGCGCGAATCGCGCCTCAGAATGCCATTTCGCGTCTCTGCATTGACTTAACATGTAAATCACTCGAATCGCGCGAATCGCGTCCGGTGTGAACGCACCATTAGAACTATAAACAATCACCTAGCAACCACTCAGAACACCTTAGCAACCATATAGCAGTGTCCCGGCAACTATCAGAACATCCCAGCCAGCATCATTTTAATGTATTGAATAATCAGTCAATATGAGGTAAAATGTTGAAATTATGTTGCTAAGTCATAATTATGTCATATTTATGAGGTAAAAAGTCAGCATTTTGACAAACTACGGTCAACACACAGCAGAGGTGTTTCTAAACGAATCAGTCTGAATGAACGGCTCAATGACCCGCTTGTTTAATTTGAGTGAATGATTGAATGACTCACCCGTTTCGTTCCCGATTGTTTCATTCCCATTGTAGAACGAATCATTTGAGTGAATAATTCAATGACTCCTGAATGGATCAGCGTCCCGCTTGTTTCATTCCCATTGTAGAACGAATCATTTGAGTGAATAATTCAATGACTCCTGAATGGATCAGCGTCCCGCTTGTTTCATTCCCATTGTAGAACGAATCATTTGAGTGAATAATTCAATGACTCCTGAATGGATCAGCGTCCCGCTTGTTTCATTCCTGTTGTAAAATGAATCATTTGAGTGAATAATTCAATGACTCCTGAATGGATCAGCGTCCCGCTTGTTTCATTCCCGTTGTAGAATGAATCATTTGAGTGAATAATAAAATGACTCCTGAATGGATCAGCGTGTTTAAATGAATAATTTGAGTGAATGATTCAATGACTCACCCGTTTCGTTCCCGATTGGATCAGCGTCCCGCTTATTTAATTCCCGTTGTAAAATGAATCATTTGAGTGAATGATTCAATGACTCCTGAATGGATCAGCATGTTTAAATTAATCGTTTGAGTGGATGAATCATAATGATTCACTCATAACATTCGCTCACTGGACCATTGGACTGAAAACTTTCCCGGCGTTTAGTGGCTTAAAATGATCTGATTCATTATTTTAACGCATTAAGGATTTAAAATTAATCGCATGCATTAACACGTTAACGTAAACAGCTATAACAATAAATATAACTTAGTGTGTCATAATTTCGACTTGTCATTTCATATATTTAGGCCTGTCGCGATTGGTCGATACAATCGACTGAGTCAACGCTGATAATTAGTCGACGTCAATATTTTTAGTCGACTGGGTAATTTGGGTTTGGGTACGATATGAAATTGTATTAGTACCGGTTCTTTAAAAATTACAGCACTCTAATAAGAGCAGTATTTCCTAATGTGCGTCGATGTGTGACAGCAGGAGTGAGGATGTGTGTGTGACCGTTCACTAAACAATGGAAGCAGAACAGTCAAATATATACGCGCAACTCAGGAAAAATAACGCAACAGAAAAGTGTGGCGCGGCCGGACTCTGACCTGAAGCGCAGCCGCACACACGCCTTTCACTCAGACAGATTTCAATGCCAGTATCGCGGATTATTTGGTTTGCATGGTTAAAAATCTGTAAAAATGCAGGTCCTGGCGAGTATTCGGGTAAACGCAGTCGGATTTGTCTTTAGTGAACGTATACAGAGTTGAATGAGAAATCGGGTGTTACAATGAGTTTGGTCCGTGCAGCTCTTAAAGGGCCGGACCTCATATTCTGTGTGAAGCAGGGCAGGAACATTCCGGACAAGTGAGTTTTTAGAGTTTTTTAACCCTAAAACAATGATAAAACAATCAATAGTAAGTTCAGTCATTTTATTCAATTACTTTTACAGTTTTTTGCCATAGTATCGTATCAAGGTATTTTAGTCTGGTATCGTATCGAAGTCATAATGTTGGTATCGTGACAACACTATTCTATATATAAAGTATTTGCTGATATTCTCTTTTTTTGTTATGTTGGTTTACAAATTTGTACTTTTAGTTTTACATTTTGTCAAGGGCTTGTTTACATTTGTACTTTTTTATAGTACACTACTGAAGGCCAAAGTAAATTAAATGTTTTTAAGTAAAAAAAATTAAAATTATTGCAATAAATCAGTCAATAGATTAATCGATAAATTAGTCGATAGAGCAATCAACAAATTAGTCGATAGATGAATCAATGAATTAGTCGATAGATCAATCAATAAATTAGTTGATAGATTACTCGCTTAACCGGCAAATTAGGCGACAGATTAATCGCTAAATTAGTCGATAGACCAACCGATAAATTAGTAGATAGATTAATCGATAAATTAGCCGATAGATTAATCAATAAATTAGTGGATAGATTGCTCGCTTAATCGACAAATTAGTCGATAGATTACTCACTTAATCGATAAATAAGTCTAGATTACTCGCTTAATCGATAAATTACTCGCTTAATTGATAAATTAGTCGATAAATTACTCGCTTAATCGATAAATTAGTTGATAGATTACTCGCTTAATCGATAAATTAGTCGATAGATTACTCGCTTAATCGACAGATAAATTAGTCGATAGACTACTCGCTTAATAGATAAATTAGTCGTTAGATTACTCGCTCAAGCGATAAATTAGTCGATAGATTACTCGCTTAATTGATAAATTAGTCGATAGATTACTCACTTAATCGACAGATAAATGAGTCGATAGATAACTCGCTTAATCGATAAATTAGTCATTAGATTACTCGCTTAATAGATAAAATACTCAATAGATTACTCGTTTAATCGATAAATTAGTCAATAGATTACTCGCTTAATTGATAAATTAGTTGATAGATTACTCACTTAATCAATAAATTAGTCGATAGTTTACTCGCTTAATCAATAAATTAGTCGATAGATTACTCGCTCAATCGACAGATAAATTAGTCGATAGATTACTCGATTAATCGACAGATAAATTAGTCGATAGATTACTCGCTTAATAGATAAAACAGTCAATAGATTACTTGTTTAATCGATAAATTAGTCGATAGATTACTCGCTCAATTGATAAATTAGTCGATATATTACTCGCTTAATCGACTGATAAATTGGTCGATAGATTACTCGCTTAATTGATAAATTAGTCGTTAGATTACTCGCTTAATAGATAAATTAGTCGATAGATTACTCGCTTTAACGATAAATTAGTCGTTAGATTACTCGCTTAATAGATAAATTAGTCGATAGATTACTCGCTTTAACGATAAATTAGTCGTTAGATTACTCGCTTAATAGATAAATTAGTCGATAAATTAGTCGTTAGATTACTCGCTTAATCAATAAATTAGTTGTTAGATTACTCGCTTAATAGATAAATTAGTCGATAGATTGCTCAATCGATAAATTAATCGATAGATTAATCAATATAAAAATAGTCGTTAGTGGCAGCCCTACATATAGTCATAAATTCCTGATTTTCCTAACATGGTGTAAGAGGTATAGTGTTTTATGAAATCCAGCTGAAGTGGATGAGCAGGAGTTATGCAGTGTTGCGGCTCGGCTCTCCACTCGCCTCATGCTCACTGATGCTCAATTACTGCAGCAGAGGAGGCTGTGCGGCTTCACCTCCTCCGCTCGCTTCTTCCACACACACCGCGGCGGATGACGGAGCGCTGCTAAATGCATCTGACCCCAATCTTCTTCTGCCCAGAATGAGGGATGTGTGTGTGTGTGTGTGTGTGTGTGTGCGAACTACCGACTGGTTTGAATTAAGGGCCAATATTTACACAGAGTGGGTGGCCGTTCAATTATGGTGTGCTGTGCAAAACTTCTTGTGATTTGCATGCGTTTCCCAGAGTTCAGTTCTGCCCTTTCTCTGTTCGCTCATCATAAACAAGCACTTACCGCGTCCATTACCGGCCGAATCCAGCTGAGCGGTTACTCGCCATCAGCAAGCGCTTGATTGTTGCATGAAGCTTGAGATGAATGACTCTAGCCAATCACAGGCTAATAGGCCTTTATCACACTTCCTATTTCCGGTAAGTGAAGCAGTGCACCTCTACTTCCGGTCCCATCGCGACTCAATCAAAACGCGGGTGTAACTGCAGCGATCCCGTGCTCTAATACTAAATAATGACATCCTTACCTCAGATTTGACCATTTCCTGACACTAAAAGAATAGAGGAGAGCATGGGTGAGACTGATATGGTGAGATGAAGTTGTATGTTTGTGTGTTGTATGCATTTCCAAACTGCGGATGTTTATGTCTCATATCGTCCGCCTGCTGAAATGTTCCCATCCAAATGTGCATTCTGAATAATAAATACATTTCTAACCTGCCACAGTCCAGTGATTGTCTTCTCATTAACAGTGTTTCTCTTACTAATCATATTTCATACCTGTTGTTACATTTTTTAATTAATTTGACTGATAAACACCCTTACGAAAGTTAACCATGGTTTTATTATAGTAAGAATGTAGTAACCATGTTTTTTTTCGTGGATTGACTACCATTTGTATTAGTTTTACTACAAATACCATGATAAACTACAATAACCATGTTTTATTTTATTTGTAATAAAAACCATGGTTCATTTTCATGTAATAAATAGATGAATGAATGCGCGGTAACTGCCTTAAAGAAAGTAAACAATGTTAAGCATTTAATTAATCTTAAACAGTAATACGTTAACAGCGTGACTGAATTTTGGCCTTAAATGTGTGAATTACATATACTGTAGGCTACAGTGAAATGATTGTCACTGAAAAGTGACAGAACAATGACTAAAATATTAATACAAATCAATATGTTCATTCAGATCTTATTCGTCAGGTCTCACACACACTTAATCGCGGACACTATTTAGACGAGCACTGACACCGTGTGGTGAAATAATCACGTATGTTTACGACCCTCGGCTTATGTCGGATTAAAAAACTACAAGTTCAACAGAGTTTGGAAAATCCTGTACACAGTAATGATCAGTTTATCTCTTCTCCTGTCTCGGAAAATGTCTGGATTTTTAAATCATCCTCCAGATGGTTATTTTAATTGTCGTTTGTTCAGCTAGGTGTTCACAGCACATTGAAAACATGCATAGCCGGAAGAATCAGCACACTGCTTCGACGCGCACTTCCGGTATTCAATTCCTCTGTGATAAAGGCCTATGGGACGCGCATGCCAATTAGCAGCGCATTAGCCAATCAGAGATGAGCATGATTTTATATCTGGTAAATATTTTAAAACATACAATTACCAGCAGTTTAACTATTGACAAGTCTGTGACGCAATATTCCGCAAACAATAGCTGTGTTTTTCTGACGGCTGCACACCTAAATAAACCAATTTTATTATTAAATTATATTTTTGACACTGTATTATGAGTTAAATTGTCTACTTTTGCTCGACCAATGAATAGATCCGAATGAACCGCATCTGTTAGCTAGGGATGAACGATTCATAAACGATTCGTTCATTGCTTCTGTAACGCTACAAATGAACGAAAGAGTCGGGAGGTGAATGAATCATTTGTGTTTATTGCATTATTATTTGGAATATGATTAAATATTTTATGTGAATGTGTTGGGAATTTGACTGTTTTACTTAAGTTTCAAAGAACGAATGATTTAAATCATTTTGTTGAACGAGAGAGTCGGTAAACGATCCGGAATACGGTCAACACACAGCAGAGGTGTTTCTAAATGAATCACTGTGAATGAACGGCTCAATGACTCACTTGTTTCATTCCCATTGTAGAACGTCTCGGTTACGTATGGTAACCCTCGTTCCCTGAAGGAGGGAACGGAGACGTACGTCGGACGTACCGACGAATTGGGATCACTTCTGGGAGCCCCTATCAGCTTCGAGCTATCTAGAACCGGCCAATGAACAATTGGCGTGCGAGATTTGCATCTCGCGCTCCGCCCCGCGCCGCGGGTATAAACAGGAAGCGAGAGCGAATGCACGCTGTTTTTCACTGAGGAGCCACACGTAGTGGCTCGACCTGCAGTGATGGTACAGCAACTGTGGCGACGGGACGTACGTCTCCGTTCCCTCCTTCAGGGAACGAGGGTTACCATACGTAACCGAGACGTTCCCATTCAGTCGGTCACGTTCGACGTACGTCGGACGTACCGACGAATTGGGATCCCCTATGGAAAACGCCATAGTTACTACCACTTCCAGCGCCCAGCGATGAGCCCCACAGACCCCGATCTGATGCGGGCGGGTAGGTTCACGCAGGGAGAGTCAAAGCTGCTGTTCCGCAAGACCCATTCAGCTGACTGTATTGGATAACGCTGGGAAAGCGTGCCTGAGAAGGCAGCTGCGGAAGCCACATCATGCCCAGAGGGAGTTAACATGTGGAGAATACACGTATGGGCTGACCGTGGGCAGCACAACATACGGAAGTCCCAGGGGTGGCCCCGGCCAATTAGAGAAGGGGGAACAACACGTACCTGGAACGGCAGAGGACACTCTGCCGAGGGAAAGACACGGGCTCGCCGTAGGGAGCCGTACCGTGGAAGAATACACATATGGGACCGCCGTGGGGGTCACTACATATGGAACCCAGCCTAACACAAGTTCCACCAATGCATACGAGTGTTAGACCTGGCGTCGAACGCTCCGCCACGTCCGACTGCCGCGGGTTGCGGAGGACTCAACAGGGTTCGCCGTTCCGGGGAACTCGACTGGAGCAAAATAAGCGCACGCATCCGTCTACCATAGGGGAGGGAATGGCGCAGCAAGCCGACACTAGAACAGGCATTTCGGTGTTACTGACTATGGGAAGTGAGCACACAGGAAGATACCGGCTCTACACGGAGGCTATAGAATCTAGCGAACGTGTTAGGTGTCGCCCAGCCCGCAGCTCTACAATATCTGTCAGCGAGGCGCCATGAGCCAGCGCCCAGGAAGAGGCAACACCCCTAGTGGAGTGGGCTCTTAACCCGAGCGGGCAGGGCACGTCTTGGGACTGATAAGCCAAGACGATGGCATCCACTATCCAGTGGGCCATCCTCTGCTTGGAGACAGCCTTTCCCTTCTGCTGTCCTCCGTAACAGACGAAGAGCTGCTCTGAGGTCCTGAAGCTTTGCGTTCTATCCACGTAAGTCCGGAGAGCACGGACGGGACAGAGAAAAGCTAGGGCTGGGTCTGCCTCCTCCGAAGGCAGCGCTTGCAGGCTCACCACTTGGTCCCGGAAGGGAGTAGTGGGAACCTTGGGCACATATCCAGGCCGGGGTCTCATGATCACATGAGAGTTACCGGGCCCGAATTCCAGGCACGGTTCGTCAACCGAAAATGCCTGCAGGTCCCCTACCCTCTTGATGGAGGCCAACGCAGTCAGGAGTATTGTCTTTAACGACAGAATTTTCAACTCAGCTGACTGCAGAGGCTCAAAGGGTTCTCTCTGTAGTGCAGTTAGCACCAGAGTTAAGTCCCAAGAGGGTATGGAGGGAGGACGAGGCGGATTTAACCTCCTCGCCCCCCTAAGGAACCTGTCGACCAGATCGTGCTTACCTAGACATTTTCCATCTACTAGCTCATGATTAGCGGCGATAGCGGCAACATAGACTTTGAGGGTGGAGGGAGACAGCCTTCACTCCAACCCATCTTGTAGAAAGGCAAGCACAGATCCGATCGAACATCTTCGGGGGTCTTCTCGGCGAGAAGAGCACCAATCGACGAACAGGTTCCACTTCAACGCACAGAGGCGCCTCGTAGGGGGGCTCTAGCGGAAGTGATGGTGTCAACTACCGCTTGCGGTAGGTCACCTAGAACCTCTGCGTCCCGTCCAGGGACCAGACATGGAATTTCCAGAGGTCTGGACGCAGGTGCCAAGGGTGCCCCGTCTCTGAGTCAGGAGGTCCTTCCTCAGAGGAATGGGCCAGGGAGGTGCTGTCGCAAGGAGCACTAGTTCCGGGAACCAAGTCCGGTTGGGCCAATATAGAGCGACCAACAGGACTTGCTCCTTGTCCTCCCTGACTTTGCACAGTGTCTGCGCAAGAAGGCTCACTGGGGGAAACGCATACTTGCGTTCTTCCCGGGGCCAGCTGTGGCCAGGGCATCCGACCCGAGGGTTCCCTCGGTCAAGGAATAAAACCACTGACAGTGGGTCGTCTCAGGGAGGCAAACAGGACTACCTGTGCGGCCCGAAACGACTCCAGATTAGCTGGACCGCCTGGGGATGGAGTCGCCATTCTCCCGGAAGCACCGGCTGACGTGACAGCTCGTCGGCTGCACGATTGAGCAGGCCCGGAATGTGAATGGCACGAAGCGACCTCAGATGCTTCTGACTCCATAAGGGGAGATGGCGGGCGAGTTGTGATATGCGACGAGAGCGTAGACCACCCTGTTTTTTGACCTACGCAACTGTCGCAGTGTTGTCCGTACGGACCAGAACGTGCTTGCCTCTGAGCGGAACTTTGAAGCGGCTGAGTGCAAGACGAACTGCTAACAACTCGAGGCAATTGATATGCCATTGCAGTTGAGGCCCCGTCCACAGAACCGAAACTGCAAGCCCGTTGTACGTGGCACCCCAACCCGTGGATGAGGCATCCGTGGAGACAACGGAGTGCCTGGACACTTGTTCTAGGGGAACTCCCGCCCGTAGAACAAAGGGTCCGACCACGGGCCGAAGGTTTGGCGGCTCCTCGGAGTCACTTGGACACGGAGGGAACCGCTGTGCCACGCCCATCTCAGGACTCGATCGTGTAGCCAGCGTTGAAGCGGTCTCATATGAAGCAATCCGAGCGGCGTTACTGCGGCTGCGGATGCCATATGCCCCAGGAGCCTCTGAAAATGTTTCAGTGGTACCGCTGTCCTGCCTTTGAACGAATTCAAGCAGTTCAACACTGACTGGACGCGCGCTCGGTGAGGCGCGCTGTCATGGCGACCGAGTCTATCTCCATACCGAGAAAAGAGATCCTCTGTGTGGGACAGAGTTTGCTCTTCTCCCAGTTGACCCGAAGTCCCAACTGGCTGAGGTGACGGAGCACCTTGTCCCTGTGTTCGCACAACTGCTCTCACGACTGGGCAAGGATCAGCCAGTCGACGAGGTAGTTGAGAATGCGAACACCATGCTCTCTCATGGGGGCAATGGCCACTTCCGCAACCTTCGTAAAGACGCGGGCGACAGGGACAGGCCAAAGGGCAAGACGCGGAACTGACATGCCCGTCCCTCGAACACGAAGCGCAGAAAGGGCCGGTTGAGGGGAAACGAGAATGAAAGTAAGCGTCCTTCAGGTCGATCGCTGCAACCAATCTTGGGGACGGACGCACCTGAAGATGTGCTTCTGCGTTAGCATTCTGAACGGCAGCCTGTGAAGGGACCGGTTCAAGAATCGCAGGTCCAAGACCGGCCATAACCCGCCGCCTTTCTTGGGTACAATGAAGTACGGGCTGTAGAACCCGGACCTCATATCGGCTGGAGGGACCGGCTCCATCGCATCCTTCGCCAGTAGGACTGCGATCTCCGCCCGGAGCACGGGGGCGTTCTCCTTCGCTACTGGGAAGTGAACGCCCCCAAACTTAGGGGGACGCCTGGCGAACTGAATCGCATAGCCGAGTCTGATGGTACGGCCCCGAGACGGGCTGGGAAGCTCTAGCCAGGCTTCCAGACACCGAGCAAGGGGATTAACCACAGACGTACCCGCAGCGGGGCAGCGACGCGGAATGCAGGGATCCGACTCGGACGGCATGGAGCGGCCCGAAGTGGGATCTGAGTGTGCTGTGCAACACTTACCTGCGTCCGCGGAGGGGGCGTGCGAGTGTGGGGAGGCCGCTTGAGTGCGTTCCCACAGCCGGCGCCCCCTGCTGGCGAAGGGAGAGGCGTCTGAGGGTGGCGAGGCATGGGAGCGTCGACCACCGCCAAGCGCGCTCCCAAATGAAGGAGGGGCTGAGCGTGGCAAGGCTTTGTGGCGTTGCGCACGGTCTGCCTCACCTCCTTCCTCAGCGGGGAACAAGAGTGGCGAGGCATAGCGTCGCGCACTGTTGTCCACACACCGCTGAGAAGAGGGGAATGAGAGTGGCGAGGCTTTGTAGCGTCACACACTGCCATTCTCGCCCTCTTGTGGGGAGGGGAATGAAAGCGGCGAGGCTCTGTAGCATCACACGCTGCCATTCCTGAACTCCCGAGACCCAGAGGTATTGGAACTGCTCTTTTTTTTTTTTTTTTTTGGGTACCACTGGCTGTTTTTAACATCAGTGGCGGAACAGAATTACTAATGGTTTTCCACCCGGCCCTCCTCCGGGGAAGAACAGTTCCAGACCAAATCCGGGTCAATTGTGTTTCTGGACCAGGGTGGACATCGTCTAGCCAAGGGCCAGCGCTGTGCGCAGCTCAACCTCGGCTCAGAACTACCCTCGTGCACTAAGCAGGGCGGAGGTGGCCTGCCAGTGGCACTGCCACCCCACCGATGAGGGTAGTGAGAGAGAGGAAAACTTTATACAGATTATGGCCCTATTGGTGTTCCATATTTTGGCACCAATAGTTCCACAATGCCAAAGCCTTCCAATGCACATCCGAAAAAAAGGCAAGGGGCAGGCAAGGCGATTTACGCGTTGCACTATGCCTCAGCCATCCGGGAAAGCATGGCTGTCAAGTATGAATCGGATTCAGCACGAGCGCCCACTATTACGGTGGGAATCTCAGCATCATCCTCATTTTCAACACATAACAGCCCTCTCTCCGATGCAGCGATTGACATCTGTCCTCTGCTAGAGCCCCAAATGAAACGCTAGGTCCCCTTTCAAGGACCAGCAATCCCATCTGTAAGCTACCAGCAGACACGTGAGACAGTGGGCGTGGCCGTGAGACGGCACACGGCGCGCTGAACACTCAAGCCCCAATGAAAAAGGCAAGACGAACAGCGCGCCGACGTGGCCATGCTCTCATGAGAGAGCATAGACCACCCACGAACACGGTCTCAACATGCTTGCGATGCGATAGAGGAGTGAGGGGCCCACAGAGATGTACGCGGCAGGGAAGCCTCACTGTAATCCTCAGGCCACCCAGGCTTATCAGCCAAAATAGTCCCCCCTCTGGTGCACCAGAAAAGAGACTAGATCGGGGTATAAGCGAAGGGACTCAACCCCGTTTGAGGCATCATAGTCTCGACCGCGCATCGGAGGCGCCGAGTGACGCGCGCAGAGTTGCCGTGGCAACCCGCGCTGTCACCCGGCAGCCAGACGGCACACGGCGCGCTGAACACTCAGACCCTCACGCGGAAGGTGAGATGACCAGCGCGTCGACGTGATCCAGTTCCCCTGAGAGAACATGGATCACCCACGACACAGTCTCAACATGTTTATGCGAGAGGGATCGTGGCCGTCAGGACAGGAAACAACCGCATCCAGAAACGCACGAGTGGAATGACGTCTTGAAAAAGAAGCAGTGTCACACCCGTGTACTCTTTTGTGAGGAAACGCTCTGTGCTGAAGCACTCAGGGGGAAACGCGACAGCGCACGGGATTGTAGTGCAGCCCGTGCCTGTACTCAATACAGGAAAACGCCCAAACCAGACCAACAGAAATTTGTTGCTGTGAAAACAGCAGTTTTCTCTGTAGCACAGAGGCAGCTGATGAGTCTTCCGCGGTCCCGCTGGAATGTGCCGTCTCTCCAACACGCGTTTCTCCTCTTCTCCGGTTCTTTCAAACTCTTTATTTGTCTTGCTGATAGCAGCGAACTCAATTTGAGTGGTCTTCGTTCTGCCGTGTGGCTCCGAAGTGAATGACAGCGTGCATTCGCTCTCGCTTCCTGTTTATACCCGCGGCGCGGGGCGGAGCGCGAGATGCAAATCTCGCACGCCAATTGTTCATTGGCCGGTTCTAGATAGCTCGAAGCTGATAGGGGCTCCCAGAAGTGATCCCAATTCGTCGGTACGTCCGACGTACGTCGAACGTGACCGACTGAATGGGAACTAATGATTTGAGTGAATGATTCAAAGACTCACTTGTTTCGTTCCTGAATGGATCATTGTCCCACTTGTTTCATTCCCATTGTAGAACGAATCATTTGAGTGAATGATTCAATGACTCACCTGTTTCGTTCCTGATTGGATCAACGTCCCACTTGTTTCATTCCCGTTGTAGAACGAATCATCTGAGTGAATGATTCAATGACTCACCCATTTCGTTCTTGAATGGATCAGCGTCCCGCTTGTTTCATTCCCATTGTAGAACGAATCATCTCGGTGAATGATTCAATGACTCACCCGTTTCGTTCCTGAATGGATCAGCGTCCCACTTGTTTCATTTGCGTTGTAGAACGAATCATCTGAGGGAATGATTCAATGACTCACCCGCTTCATTCCTGAATGGATCAGTTTCATTTGGATCACCTGTTTCGTTCCTGAATGGATCAGCGTCCCACTTGTTTCATTTGCGTTGTAGAACGAATCATCTGAGGGAATGATTCAATGACTCACCCGTTTCGTTCCTGAATGGATCAGCTTCCCGCTTGTTTCATTCCCGTTGTAGAACGAATCATCTGAGTGAATGATTCAATGACTCACCCGCTTCGTTCCTGAATGGATCAGCGTCCCACTTGTTTCATTCCCATTGTAGAACGAATCATCTGAGTGAATGATTCAATGACTCACCCGCTTCGTTCCTGAATGGATCAGCGTCCCGCTTGTTCTATTCCCGTTGTAGAACGAATCATCTGAGGGAATGATTCAATGACTCACCTGTTTCGTTCCTGAATGGATCAGCGTCCCACTTGTTTCATTCCCATTGTAGAACGAATCATCTGAGTGAATGATTCAATGACTCACCCGTTTTGTTCCTGAATGGATCAGCTTCCCGTTTGTTTCATTCCCGTTGTAGAAGGAATCATCTGAGTGAATGATTCAATGACTCACCTGTTTCATTCCTGAATGGATCAGCGTCCCACTTGTTTCATTCCCGTTGTAGAACGAATTATCTGTGTGAATGATTCAATGACTCACACGTTTCGTTCCTGAATGGATCAGCATCCCGCTTGTTTCATTCCCATTGTAGAACGAATCATCTGAGTGAATGATTCAATGACTCACCCGCTTCGTTCCTGAATGGATCAGCGTCCCGCTTGTTTCATTCCCATTGTAGAACAAATCATCTGAGTGAATGATTCAATGACTCACCCACTTCGTTCCTGAATGGATCAGCGTCCCGCTTGTTTCATTCCCGTTGTAGAACGAATCATCTGAGTGAATGATTCAATGACTCACCCGTTTTGTTCCTGAATGGATCAGCGTCCAACTTGTTTAATTCCCGTTGTAGAACGAATCATCTGAGCGAATGATTCAATGACTCACCCATTTCGTTCCTGAATGGATCAGCGTCCCGCTTGTTTCATTCCCGTTGTAGAACGAATCATCTGAGCGAATGATTCAATGACTCACCCATTTCGTTCCTGAATGGATCAGCGTCCCGCTTGTTTTATTCCCGTTGTAAAACGAATCATCTGAGTGAATGATTCAATGACTCACCCGCTTCGTTCCTGAATGGATCAGCGTCCCACTTGCTTCAATCCCATTGTAGAACGAATCATCTGAGTGAATGATTCAATGACTCACCCGCTTCGTTCCTGAATGGATCAGCGTCCAACTTGTTTCAGTCCAATTGTAGAACGAATCATATGAGGGAATGATTCAATGACTCACTCGCTTCGTTCCTGAATGGATCAGCGTCCCGCTTGTTTCATTCCCGTTGTAGAACGAATCATCTGAGTATGCAGATAAATGACTTCTTGATCATTTGGATGTGTTCATTCATAATCATCAGAAACAGAATTTTCCTATTTTTGTTGATCTATTCCTTTAATTCTGTCAGTGTGATCAGAGTGAATGCATTTATTAGCCGCTAATGGCAACTCCTGGAGATTGAAGTCCTTGTGATCTCCATATGTAGAGAGATCTGATGGAGGAAACTCACTCCTACTTCATCCTCCGCCTCTCTCTGGGCTTATTTTTATGCTCTGCCTCCAGACAGAATGTGGCACACACACAAAAAGAGTGAGAGACGAGAAGAGAAGTGCGTAAAAAAACACCAGAGATAGAAAGTAAGTGTGTGTGTGTGTGTGGGTATAAGATGAGAAATATTCCTTCTGTTTGATTACTCTGGGCGAGAGAGAGAGAGAGAAAACAACAGATCGCCTGTGCGGGTTTAGCTATAACTGAAATACGGCTAATGTAGGATCATAGGTGTCTTTAAAAATCAATGTTCTGATGCATTGTATTTCATGATGTGAAATAATATTACAATTAAAAAAAAGATGAGTAAAGTTTGATGACAAACCGCGATGTTGGCATTACAAAGCCTAGCCTGAAAGTTTAAAATAACTGAAGGTTTTTCTCAGAGAAAGTTAAAAAAGTTACACGTTGCTAGCATTATTCAACACATTGCTGACATGTTTTAGCATGATGCTAGCATGAATTAACTGGTTATTAGCATGATTAGCATGTTACTAGCATGAATTAGCATGTTTATAACATTATTCAACACATTGCTGACATGTTTTAGCATGTTGTTAGCATGAATTAACCAGTTATTAGCATGATTAGCATGTTACTAGCATAAATTAGCATGTTGATAACATGATTCAACACATTGCTGACATGTTTTAGCATTTTGTTAGCATTAATTAACCGGTTATTAGCATGATTAGCATGTTTACTAGCATTAATTAGCATGTTGTTAACATGATATAACACATTGCCAACATTAATTAGCATGTTGCTAACATGTTTTAGCATTTATTAACACATTGCGAACGTGAATTAGCATGTTTTAGCATTAATTAGCATATTGCTAGCACACATTTGCATGTTGCTATCATGAATTATCATGTTGTTAACAAGTTTAACACATTGCTAGCATTTTTTATAACGATGCTAGCATGAATTAACAGTTTATTAGCATGAATTAGCATGTTTATAACATGATTCAACACATTGCTGACATGTTTTAGCTTGTTAGCATGAATTAACCAGTTATTAGCATGATTAGCATGTTTACTAGCATTAATTAGCATGTTGTTAACATGATATAACACATTGCCAACATTAATTAGCATGTTGCTAGCATTTTTTAACATTGGTTAGCACATTGCGAACGTGAATT
The DNA here is from genome assembly GCA_033150135.1 of Gobio occitaniae. Lineage (NCBI taxonomy): Eukaryota > Metazoa > Chordata > Actinopteri > Cypriniformes > Gobionidae > Gobio > Gobio occitaniae. Next base: position 96,009 of record JARQWZ010003868.1, read on the forward strand.
AACATGTTTTAACATTAATTAGCATATTGCTAACAAATTCGCATGTTACTAGCATGAATTAACATGTTGCTACCATGATTCAACACATTGCTGACATGTATTAGCATTTTTGCTAGCATGAATTACATGTTGTTAACATGATTTAGCACATTGCTAACATTAATTAGCATGTTGTTAACATGCTAACTAAAATGGTAAAACATTGTAAAAAAGATGTTAATTCATACTAGAAACTTGTCTTAATGTATTATATCTTACTAGCAATATGTTAATTCGTTAATAATTTAACAATGTGCTAAAACATGCTAATTAATTCTTGCAAAGTGTTAAATCATGGTAGCAATGTATTAAAGCATGTTAATAACATGCTAATTATTGTTAGCAATGAGTTAAAACCAGTTAATTCATACTACCAAAATGCTATTTCATGTTAGCAATGTGTTAAAACATGTGAACAAAATATTAATTAATGCTAGCAATGTAGCAAAAAATGCTAGCAACATGCTAATTATGTTAGCAATGTATGAAAACATGTTAACAAAATATTAATTAATGCTAGCAATGTAGCAAAACATGCTAGCAACATGCTAATTCGTGTTAGCAACATGCTAATTCCTGTTAACAATGTATGAAAACATGTTACCAACACGATAATTAATGTTAACAACATGTTAAAACATGCCACCAACATGCTAATTCATGTTAGCAATTTGGCAAAAACATGCTGGCAGAATGCTAATTAATGTAAGCAAAACAAGCTAATCACTGCTAACAATGTATGAAAACATGTTAGCAAAACAATTAATGTTAACAAAATGTTAAAACATGCTACCAAAATGCTAATTTATGCTAGCAATGTGGCAAAACATGCTTATTCCTGCTATCAATGTGTGAAAACATGTTAGCAAAACCCGATAATTAATGTTAACAACATGCTAATTCCTTCTAGCAACATGATAATTCCTGTTAACAATGTATGAAACCAATGCTAATAACACGATAATTATCAACAATATGTTAAAACATGCTACCAAAATGCTAATTCATGCTAGCAATGTAGCAAAACATGCCACCAAAATGCTATTTCATGCTAGCAATGTAGCAAAACATGCTTATTTCTGCTATCAATGTGTGAAAACATGTTAGCAAAACCCGATAATTAATGTTAACATGCTAATTCATTCTAGCAATATGATATTTCCTGTTAACAATGTATGAAACCAATGCTAATAACACGATAATTATCAGCAACATGTTAAAACATGCTACCAAAATGCTAATTCATGATAGCAATGTAGCAAAACATGCTACCAAAATGCTAATTCATGCTAGCAATGTGGCAAAAAATGCTACCAAGATGCTAATTCATGCTAGAAATGTAGCAAAACATGCTAGCAACGTGCTAATTCATGTTAACAATGTATGAAACCAATGTTAATTGTTGTTAACAAAATATTAAAGTTAGCAATGTCTTGCTTTCTTTCTCCTTTCGCTTCACTAAATTTAAAGCTTATAAAAACGTTCATACGGCTTTGTCATGCCAACATTCACTCATGTATTATAGTTAGAGGTCAGAGGTCACAGATGAGCCCCTGCGGGTTGTACTGGTTACATAAATGTTGTCCGCGGCTCGTCTTCAGACTCAGCCGATGCGTCCTGATTGGCCGAGGAGACGCAGATTCACACACACTCGAGCCTGAGCCTCATCATCAAACACTGATCTATTGCGATGCTAATGCAACAGGGATGAGAGCGCCATCATCTGCACTGATATACATGAGTGTGGCTCAGGAATGTGTTGCCAGATATTAATATTTATATTCAGCAAGGACGCGCTAAATGGATCAGAAGTGACAGTGTCTTTAGCTAGATGCTTATTAAAGCTTCACTAGCAGTGCCAGGAAATTAGCTTAGGACATGCCAGCAACAATGCTCAATCACGCTAGCAAACATGCTAAGTCATGCAATCAATATGCTTGCAACATGCTTAAATATGCTAGCAAACATGTCAAGTCATGCTATCAAAATGCTAAAATATGCTAGGAAAATGTTAAACTATGCTAGCAAAATGCTAAGTCATGCTATCAATATGCGAAAAACTGCTAGCAACATGCTAAGTCATGCAATCAATATCCTAAAATATGTTAGCAACATGCTTAAATATGTTTGCAAACATGCTAAGTCATGCTATCAAAATACTTGCAATATACTAGCAAACATGCTAAGTCATGCTATCAAAATGCTAAAATATGCTAGCAACAATATAAAATATGCTAGCAAAATGATAAGTCATGCTATCAACATGCTAAGTCAATCAATTAAAATGTTAAAATATGTTATCAACATGCTAAGATATGCTATCAACACGCTAAGATATGCTAGCTACATGTTAAGTAGTGATGCACCGATCATGATTTTACATGGCCGATTCCGATACCGATTTTCGTTGTTTTTTTTGTGTTTTTTTTCACAATAAAAGAATGAAAGTTTACATGAACAAGATGTTTATTTGGTATTTAACAGGCTAAATCGGCTTTTGGCTAATGAAAACAAGTCCGCAATCTGAAATTAACAGAAATGTAATTGGAAATGAAAAGGCTGAAGGTGAAATTAAAGGCAACAACTGCATATTCTACAATCCAAACAAAGATGTTACTTAAATCAGCATTTGTTTTTAAATTCAGTGTGAAGAAAAAAAGTCTTTACCAGTGAAATTCAATAAAACCAAAGTATATAATTGTTCCAAAATGTTAAATCAAATAATGTTTAGTGCAACGAAAAAAACTAAGATGCTACAGCAGGTGCTTTTTAAATCAAATTAAGTCAATGTCACACAAGTGACATGTTTGCGAATGATTGCAATATAGGCGTATGTGCACGCGGGCGCACTTCCGGAAAAATCGGCAGAAAAATACAAAGAAAATGTTGCGCTATAAGCAAAAACCGGCCGGTTCCGGTTTTTGGCCGGTCAACCGGTGCATCCCTAATGTTAAGTCATGCAATCAATATGCTAAAAAATGCTAGCAACATGCTTAAATATGCTAGCAAACATGCTAAGTCATAGGGCTGGGCGATATGACGAAATATATCGTCTGGACGATAGAAAATGTCTATCGTTTTATATAAGGCTCTATCGTTTATGCCACGAGAAGGCGTTTACGGCAGAATTTTACGTCAAGATGCACCTCACGCCACGCATGCCCATGCACGCTGCAATACATAAACAAACATGGAGGAAGACGGTAATAGACGTGGTTCAGACCAGGGTAATTCTCAACAAGATGACCAGCCAACCCAAACCGAGGAGCTTGTACCTAAAAGAGGGGCGACTTCTGTTGCATGGACGTGGTTTGGATATAAGAAGACCGACTTACACCAGACAACAGTTGTTTGTAAAGTTTGCCGGCTCCCAGTGCCAACAACGGATTCCATCACTCAGTGTTTCCCACACATAGACTAATCCGTTGCGGTGCGCCACATATTGCGCGTCGTTATTCTTTTTTTTCTTTTTTTTTTACCCTGTTTAAAACACGCAGCGCATTCAGCTGCACTTTCTTTCCCTGCTCTCCCTCACGCGCGTCTCTCGCTCTCAAACGCCAAACCTGCTTAGTGCGTTATAAAGCAAAGTCTAAGCTTTTACATTTTTAAAAGTTTTAATACGGAATTCAAACAATAAATAGCGTTTTGGCGCTAATGTGGCATAACAGTTAAAGCCAGAGGCGACGTGCTCTCTGATCTCGCGGGGGCGCGCACGGTCACGTGCTTCTCTATACTTCTAGCGCTGGGTCAATACATTTGAATGGATAGACGACAGTTTCACTATTCAGGTGTTTGCAGCAGGTTTTGGTAAACAGTACAGCATAGTGTGCATTGATTATTACGTCAACCACATTTACAGTATCATTTTATTATGGAGAGTGAAGGAGATGCAACATCTTGACATTAATGTTAATGTTTTTCTTGTATTTAGCCCTCAGGTATTCCTCACTTATTGGTTACACTTGTACTCATTGTCATTGGTGGTCAAATGTGACCATACACCTTTACTATTTTTCAATTAAATAAATAAATTCTCTATTAGTTTAATTATATTCAGTGTTGGGGGTAACGAGTTACAAAATAACGGATTACAGTAACGATATTACTTTTTTGGGTAACGAAGTAAAGTAACGCATTACACTAAAAATATTGGTAACTACACTACTTTACTAGACTATAGGAACGCGCTTCCCTGCGTTACTCAAGCCGTGTTTGCCTGTGTGTAAAGATCTGATATGTTTAAGTGCTGCGTGCACCGTTGCCATAGAGCAGTGTTTCCCAACCGAGGTGCGTCTGACAAGAGCAGGAGTGCCGTGTAAAAGTCCTTCAAATTCTCTCTTTGTAAACTTTGTTCAATGCATATAGTACTGCAGTATGTTCCAATATGACCAGTCATTTTCGCCGTCATCATCACAAATGAGAAGTTGCGCGCGCTGTGAGAATATTTTGTCTATGTGCACTCATCCGAAAGCGCGCACACGTCTCACAGTGCGCAAATATTGAGATCTCTTTCAAGTTTTGCTCTTGAACGGACAAACTCACACAAAAACTATGTCAACATGCCCATATTGATGAGTATTCTAGCAGACATAGTCTGTATATGCCTTAAAACGACGCATATCCGAGCATTAGGTCCAAGATTAGGTCTTAAAGGGGCAGTATTATTAGGTCTAAAAGGGGCAGTTTTATTAGGTCTAAAAGGGGCAGTTTTATTAGGTCTTTAAGGGGCAGTTTTATTAGGTCTTAAAGGGGCAGTAGCCTTTACTGCTGTCTGTTTAATGTCAAACAACAAAAGAAAAGGGCATCACTCACTCCTCTTGATTGAATAGATTTTGTAAATTTAATAGGATTAATGTTTAATTTATACAGTCAAATATGCAATGTTATTTTACATTTGATTTCTGTACCTGAAAACTAATGTTAGACGTACCTGAAAAACCTGAAAAGCATTGTTTATTTTATTAGTGTCTTTGCTCAATAGTATTTATTTGTGCTGCTGCTTGTATTTAAATTATTTGTTCTTATTATTTTCTTTATCTTTATTTGACAGTACTGTAGTCCTTTTTGTTTGTTTGGGGAAACTGCCATAGAACCATGATGTTTGTCCATATATCTACACGGTAAATTAAGAAATGGGAAAGTAAAGTAATAAGTAGTGTAGTTACTTTTCAAATACAGTAACTAGTAAAGTAATCTCATTACAATTTACAGATGTAACTAGTAACTAATTACTTTTTTTGAGTAACTACCCCAACACTGATTATATTTATTAAATATTTTGAGGAGATCTTTTGGTACTAAATAGGCCTAATATTTGTGCAATAATTATGTCCCATTAATGACCATTTAATGAATTAAATAAAAATAAATACTTCTAATATATTTTTTCTTATTTATATTACAATTAGTGTAGTAATTAATGTTAACATGGAGAAATCCAATGCAAATTAGAGTCATTATGTGTCTGGAAAAATAATACATTTCATTTGTAATGCCATGGTTTACCCACTATAGGTGTCTGTGTGGCTCTTTAATCAATATACATGTGTCTAGTCTAGTTGCTCAAAAAAAGTATTGCAGATCATAACTGCTTACTTATTTTTAGGTTTTGCATTTGAATACATTTAGACATGATCAAACACTAGATTTCTTTAAATGTGAGATTTTAAAACATTAATAACTTGCATCCTAATATTTTTAATGATACTTATACAAGCGCACACAAGTGAATATTAATGAATGTGAGCAAATATCATTTAAAATAGTTTGAAATAGTGCTAAAAAGGCAAACTTATTTTTCCTTATATGTACAGTAGGCTATATACATATGAATTGATACTAAATCAAGATCGAAATAAATCGATATTTGTGCCAATCACCAACCCCAAATTCCCCGCCCACCAGCACAAATTGGTTTCTAATCTGTGGGAAACACTGAACACTACTAATTTATTTTATCACCTGCGCAAGAACCACGAAAAAGAATACAGAGAGAGTCAACGAGTAAAAACTGCAAAAGCAGCGTCGAGTGGTGGCATAAGCGCTCAAAACAAACTCCAGACACAAACGCTGCAACAGGCTTTTATGCTCTATAAGAAAACTACTCGGAAACATCTTTACACCTACATGATGCTGCAAGAGAAGTCTGGGTGGGGTTACTGTTAAAAGTTGGCTGCTGCTATATGTTGAAATATTTTAACTTTACCAACAGTCTTGCTTGAAAAAAGGTTCTAAATAAAATAAAAATTTAGTCCATACTACCTTTATTTGTTTTGTATATCATTTCAAACTGCATTTCCACATTGCAATTTTGTATAGACTATTCATAAACTGAATTAACAGAAAAATTGCTATATCGTTATGTATATCGTTATCGGGATATCAAATGAGCTATATCGGGATATGAAATTTTGGCCAAATCGCCCAGCCCTACTAAGTCATGCTATCAAAATGCTAAAATATGTTAGCAAAATGCTTAGATATGCTAGCAAACATGCTAAGTCATGCTATCAAAATGCTAAAATATGTTAGCAAAATGCTTAGATATGCTAGCAAACATGCTAAGTCATGCTATCAAAATGCTAAAATATGTTAGCAACATGCTTAAATATGCTAGCAAACATGCTAAGTCATGCTATCAAAATGCTAAAATATGCTAGCAAACATGCTAAGTCATGCTATCAACATGCTAAAAAATGCTAGCAAAATGCTTAGATATGCTAGCAAACATGCTAAGTCATGCTATCAACATGCTAAAAAATGCTAGCAAAATGCTTAGATATGCTAGCAAACATGCTAAGTCATGCTATCAAAATGCTAAAATATGTTAGCAAAATGCTTAGATATGCTAGCAAACATGCTAAGTCATGCTATCAAAATGCTAAAATATGTTAGCAAAATGCTTAGATATGCTAGCAAACATGCTAAGTCATGCTATCAAAATGCTAAAATATGTTAGCAACATGCTTAAATATGCTAGCAAACATGCTAAGTCATGCTATCAAAATGCTAAAATATGCTAGCAAACATGCTAAGTCATGCTATCAACATGCTAAAAAATGCTAGCAAAATGCTTAGATATGCTAGCAAACATGCTAAGTCATGCTATCAACATGCTAAAAAATGCTAGCAAAATGCTTAGATATGCTAGCAAACATGCTAAGTCATGCTATCAAAATGCTAAAATATGCTTAAATATGTTAAGTCATGCTATCAATATACTAAAATATGTTATCAACATGCTAAAAAGTTTTAACAACATGTTAAGTCATCCAATCAATATGCTAGCAACATGTTTAAAAATGCTAGCAAACATGCTGAGTCATGCTATCAACATGCTAAAATATGCTAGCAAACATGCTAAGTCATGCTATCAACATGCTAAAAAATGCTAGCAAACATGCTAAGTCATGCTATCAACATGCTAAAAAATGCTAGCAAAATGCTTAAATATGCTAGCAAACATGCTAAGTCATGCTATCAAAATGCTAAAATATGCTTAAATATGTTAAGTCATGCAATCAATATACTAAAATATGTTATCAATATGCTAAAAAATGCTAGCAACATGCTTAAATATGCTAGCAAACATGCTAAGTCATGCTATCAAAATGTTAAAATATGCTAGCAAACATGCTAAGTCATGCTATCAACATGCTTAAAAATGCTAGCAAAATGCTTAGATATGCTAGCAAACATGCTAAGTCATGCTATCAAAATGCTAAAATATGCTTAAATATGTTAAGTCATGCTATCAATATACTAAAATATGTTATCAACATGCTAAAAAGTTTTAACAACATGTTAAGTCATCCAATCAATATGCTAGCAACATGTTTCTGACCAAGATGGCGGCGCGAGTAGATCGCGAGGCTCAGCGTCTCTCCAGATTCTGCAATTTTGCGGTATTTTTCTTGTTCATCTCGGGTCTGTTCGTACAGAACAGTTGTGCTTTTACATCGTACACCCGTTGTGAGCTTTTGGATATTGGTTTGCGAATTTCCGACAGTTTTATGGACAATCTTCAACTCCTTCCTGAGATCGCTAGGACGCCCGAGGCGATGCGCTCTGCCCGGCCGGGCGGAAGTGCTAGAAGGCGGCGCTGTGATCGTAAACAAAGGCGAGGTAAGCGTGGAGGTCTAAGAGCTAAGCTAAGGCTAACTCCTTACCGGCTCTCTTTACCCAGCATTTTCCTTGCCAATGTACGATCGCTAGTGAACAAAATGGAGGAGATTCGACTCAGCATTACACACAGTAAGAAACTTTTGAACTGTAACGTCCTAATCTTCACTGAAACCTGGTTAAACAGCGGAATACCGGACACCGCTATTGAGCTAGCGGGACGCCACACACTCCGGGCGGATAGAACACTAGATGGCTCCGGGAAGAGCAGAGGGGGTGGATTGTGCATTTATATTAACAAAGCTTGGTGCACAAACTCTGCTATTGTTGGGAGTCATTGTTCAGCTAACCTGGAGTTTCTCATGGTTAAATGTAGACCGTTTTATCTACCGCGGGAGTTCACCTCCACTATTATCACTGCAGCCTATATTCCCCCGGATGCTGATGCCAAGCTTGCTATGAAAGAACTTCACGCAGCCATCAGTAAACAACAGACTGATCACCCGGAAGCTGCGTTTATTGTTGCAGGTGACTTTAATCATTCAAACCTAAAGTCAGTGCTACCCAAGTTTCACCAGCATGTTTCCTGCCACACCAGAGGAAACAAAACCTTAGACCATGTTTACACAAACATGGCCGGAGCTTACGTTGCAACACCCCTCCCCCACCTGGGACAGTCAGATCACCTCTCTTTGTTTCTATCACCCAAATATTCACCCCTCATCAACCGTGTGAAGCCAGAAGTAAAGACCATCAAGGTGTGGCCTGCGGGGGCAGACTCCACACTCCAGGAAAGGTTTCTAAACACAGACTGGAGTATGTTTGCTTCTCAAGCCACCAGTGGCGCTCACACGGACATTGACTCATTCACTTCCTCTGTATTGGATCATATCAATACCACCATCGACAGTGTTACAACCCAGAAACAGATCACCACATACCCTAATCAGAAGCCTTGGATGAACAGGGAAGTTCGACTCCTGCTGAAGTCACGCAATACTGCCTTCAGATCAGGAGATGCACAAGCCTACAGTACATCCAGAGCTAACCTGAAGAGGGGCATCAAAAAGGCCAAGCACTGCTACAAGCTAAAGATAGAGGGTCACTTTTCCAACTCTGACCCTCGACGCATGTGGCAGGGCATTCAGGCCATCAGTGACTACAAACCCCCCCACTCCACCCCCGCAGCCACTGATGTCAACTTCCTGAACGAGCTAAATTACTTTTATGCTCGTTTTGAAAGAGACAACAGAGAAACTGCCACCAAGCTCAAACCCTCAGCTGACCACCCACCAATCACACTCTCCTCCACAGATGTCTGCAAGGCACTGAGCCGGATCAGCGCACACAAGGCTGCTGGACCAGACAACATCCCTGGACGTGTGCTCAGGGCATGTGCGGAGCAGCTCGCTGGGGTTTTTACAGACATTTTCAACCTGTCTCTTGCCCAAGCAGCTGTACCGACATGCTTTAAACGCACTTCCATTGTGCCAGTGCCGAAAAGCTCTAGCCCGAGGTGCCCTAATGACTACCGCCCTGTAGCGCTCACACCCATCGTTATGAAGTGCTTTGAGCGGCTGGTCCTGGAGCACCTAAAAGACTCTCTACCATCCACATTGGACTCACACCAGTTTGCCTATCGCAGCAATAGGAGCACAGAGGATGCCGTTTCCATGGCACTGCACTCTGTGCTCACTCACCTGGACAATAAAAACACTTACGCACGCATGCTGTTTGTTGACTTCAGCTCAGCATTCAACACTGTCATCCCATCCAAGTTAATTGCCAAACTTGGAGACCTGGGCATCAACACTTCAATGTGTAACTGGATTTTGGACTTCCTAACTGATAGACCCCAGAATGTTCGATCAGGATCCACCTGCTCCACGTCCATCACACTCAACACTGGCGTACCACAGGGCTGTGTGCTAAGCCCGTTTCTCTACTCCCTCTTCACCTCCGACTGCAAGCCTGTGTATGGATCTAATTCCATCGTCAAGTTTGCGGACGACACTACGGTGATTGGGCTCATCAGCAACAACGATGAGACTGCCTATAGGGAGGAGATCCAGCACCTGGCCACATGGTGCGCTGATAATAACCTGCTCCTCAACACCACCAAAACGAAGGAGCTCATCGTGGACTTCAGGAAAGAGTCAAGAGGCACACACGACACCATCCACATCAATGGAATGGCTGTTGAGCGTGTCTCCAGTTTCAAGTTCCTGGGGATCCACATCTCGGCGGACATGTCGTGGACGACCAACACCTCCAGCCTGGTCAAGAAGGCTCACCAGCGCCTCTTCTTCCTGAGGACACTGAGGAAGAATCAGCTCTCCTCGGCTATCCTGGTGAACTTCTATCGCTGCGCAATAGAAAGCATCCTGACCAACTGTGTGGCAGTGTGGTATGGGAGCTGCTCTGTTGCGGAGCGCAAGGCACTGCAGCGGGTGGTGAAAACTGCCCAGCGCATCACAGGGACTCCACTGCCTGCCATCGAGCACATCCAGAGGAAACGCTGTCTGCATCGAGCTCGCAGCATCCTCAAGGACTCCTCTCACCCAGCCCACAGACTGTTTTCTCTCCTGCCCTCCGGCAGGCGTTTCAGGATCCTCCGGACCAGGACCAGCAGACTTAAGAACAGTTTTTTCCCCAGAGCTGTCTCTTTATTGAACTCAAACCCCCGTTGATCCACTTCCCTCATAAACTGCTAACTCTCCTACCTCACATCCGCCTTCACTTTGTTATTTGCACTACCGACTGTTTATCACAGTAACAACTGTTTACATATGCATCTTGCACTGCCATATCTTAACTGGATTATGCTCATTTGCACTGCCGACTGTATTTATAGTACCAATGTTTACATTTGCATTTTGCACCGTACTTCTAACTGTAATATGCAACCACTTTCCACTGCACTTTACACTTTTTATTTTTTCCGGATAGCTCTGTCCATAATTTATTGCACTACCCTAATCCACTGCTATATTCCTCATATTAGCCTAACATATTATTGTATACCTCTATCTGTAAAATTCTGTTTATAGTAATAGCCATCTGTATATTATATTCATAGTACATATTCACCTGTAAATTCTGTTTATAGTAATAGCCATCTGTATATTTATTCACTGTACATATTCACCTGTAAATTCAGTTCTGTTTATAGTAAGACAACTCTCTATTTATACATATTTATATATATTCAGTACATATCCATGTCATGCACTTACGCATCCATTGTATATCCTGCACTTGCTGCTATTGCACTTCTGGTTAGACCTAAACTGCATTTCGTTGCCTTGTACTTGTACTTGTGTAATGACAATAAAGTTGAATCTAATCTAATCTAATGTTTAAAAATGCTAGCAAACATGCTGAGTCATGCTATCAACATGCTAAAATATGCTAGCAAAATGCTAAGTAATGCTATCAACATGCAAAAAAATAAGTCATGCTAGTAAACATGCTAATTAGTGCTAGAAATGTGTTAAAAATGCTAGCAATGTGTTAAAACATGCTAGCAAAATGCTACGTTGTGTTAACATTATATTAAAACATGCTTGCAATGTGTAATAGAAAAATGTTAAAACATGTTAGCAAACATGATAATTCATGTTAGCAATGTGTTAAAATGTTCCAATTAATGCTAGCAATGTGGTAGAACATGCTAGTAAACTTGTTAATTCATGTTCGCAAAGTGTTAAATAATTGTAAACTGTTCATTCAAGCTAGCACCGTGTTAAAGCTTGCTAGCAATGTGCTAATTCATAATAGCAGCAGGGTAATTCATGCTAGCAAACATGCTACATCATGCTAGCAATAAGGCTAATTAGTGCTAACAATGTGTTAAAACACGCTATCAACATGCTAAAAATGTTAGCAGCATGCTAAAACATGTCATTGACATGACCATTTCTGTTAGCAATGTGCTAAAAACTTCTAATTCATAAAAACAGTAATGATGATAAATTCAGCTTTGATCACAGGAATAAATGACACTTTACTATATATTCACATAGAGAACATGATCTACACTGGAGGAATATTTCACTATTTTTACTGTATTTATGATCAAATAAAAGCCTTGGTGAGCAGAAGAGACTCTTTTAAAAACATTAAAACGTTTTACCGACCCCAACCCTGTAAGTGGATTTTTCTTTACCCAATTGGCAAAATGTTTGTGTAATTGTTTTTTAAAGATGAACTTCATTAAATTATGTTGTAGTAGATATTTTATTAACTGGAAAACAAAAAAGATGATCAAGAAAATGCTTTTTTTTTGCCATGTGGAGAGATTCAGTTGTGCGAATCATTTTTCAGTGTTTGATTCAGTTGTGCGAATCGTTTTTCAGAATGTTTGATTCAGTGATTCAGTTGTGTGAATCATTGTTCAGTGTTTGATTCAGTGATTCAGTGATTCAGTTGTGCGAATAATTTTTCAGTGTTTGATTCAGTGATTCAGTTGTGCAAATCGTTTTTCAGAATGTTTGATTCAGTGATTCAGTTGTGTGAATCATTGTTCAGTGTCTGATTCAGTGATTCAGTTGTGCAAATCATTGTGCAGTTTTTGATTCAGTGATTCAGTTGTGCGAATCTTTGCTCAGTGTTTGATTTAGTGATTCAGTTGTGTGAATCATTGTTCAGTGTTTGATTCAGTGATTCAGTTGTGCGTATCATTGTTCAGTGTTTGATTCAGTGATTCAGTTGTGCGAATCATTGTTCAGTGTATGATTCAGTGATTCAGTTGTGCAAATCATTGTTCAGTGTATGATTCAGTGATTCAGTTGTGCAAATCATTGTTCAGTGTATGATTCAGTGATTCAGTTGTGCAAATCATTGTTCAGTGTTTCATTCAGTGATTCAGTTGTGCGAATCATTGTTCAGTGTTTGATTCAGTGATTCAGTTGTGCGAATCATTGTTCAGTCTTTGATTCAGTGATTCAGTTGTGCAAATCGTTGTTCAGTGTTTGATTCAGTGATTCAGTTGTGCAAATCGTTTTTCAGAATGTTTGATTCAGTGATTCAGTTGTGCGAATCATTGTTCATTGTTTGATTCAGTGATTCAGTTGTAGGGCTGAACGATATGGACAAAATTTCATATCTCGATTTTCATGCCAGATATCTCGATATCGATACAATACGATATGACTACGTGTTCGGTGAAAACCAGAATCTGAATTAAAATGTGTTTGATTTAAGTCTACATTTCAAAAATTTGTGTCAGAAAATGTATTGTTTTTAAGCCTTTGGCACGTACGATCACACAGGTGTGATCAGTCTAGGCTGGAGCGGATGATCAAGTGCATCACATGATCAACAGAGACAGGCGCGCTCAGAGCTGTCATATATCACAACTTTTCAGTGTTTTCAACCACATACTGTTTATTTTAGGTTTCAAACATATAAATTCACATAAGTACTAAAAAAAACAATACATTTAGAGTTTGTAAAATACACACTGATGTCTATGGAAGAGGTAATAATAATCCGACACGTTTTATTCATATCAGATACACATTGTAAGTAACTTCAATGTTTACTCTATTCTATTCCCAGTTCACCAGCCACTTACTTTTAAGTATTTCGGGAGAAGTGGATGAATTCACGTGTTGTAAACATAGAGGTTGTAAATCCAACAGATCCGATTCTCTGAACTGCGTCTGCGGCACAAACTAATGCTTCCTTCACGTGCTATCGGAAATTGGATGATTCCGACTTCTGAAATCGTGATTACGAGCGCATTGCATTCAAGTTTCAAAATGTGAGGGCGTTCATGTGCAATGTTTACCTAGGAAACTCGTATTTACGATAATTCCGAGAGCACGTGAAGGCAGCATTACACGGCGGCGCCCATCGCACATACAGCTCAACTAACGCGATCGTTATAAAGGTGTTTAAACAACAATATACTTCCACTTGCATGTATTTGACAATCGGAATATCAGATATTTCATGCCATAGCTAACACATTTGAGAATATTCTGAATAAAAAAGGAAAAAATGACAAAAGCAGATCATCATTCATTCAGCGCTGTTGCTGCTCCGGTGTGTCACGTGACAAGCAATGACGTGTCACCATGGAAACGCCGCCCCCCTCTCAAGTCCCTGCAGTGCGCGCGCGCGCGCTGGCTTTAGCGGTGCATTCAAGGGCGCTCAAACTGATGTTTGTTGTGACTGCCAGAGTTGTATGCAGGGCGAGCGCGGAGAGGGGAAATCTATATCGTCTATATCGTTGCTTTTTTCGATAGTAATATCTTGAAAGTTCATATCTAGATATAGATACGATAACGATATATCGTTCAGCCCTATTCAGTTGTGCAAATCATTGTTCAGTGCTTGATTCAGTGATTCAGTTGTGCGAATCATTTTTCAGTGTTTGATTCAGTGATTCAGTTGTGCAAATCATTTTTCAGTGTTTGATTCAGTGATTCAGGTGTGCAAATCATTTTTCAGTGTTTGATTCAGTGATTCAGTTGTGCAAATCATTTTTCAGTGTTTGATTCAATGATTCAGTTGTGCAAATCTTTTTTCAGAGTGTTTGATTCAGTGATTCAGTTGTGCAACTAGTTTTTCAGAATGTTTGATTCAGTGATTCAGGTGTGCAAATCATTTTTCAGTGTTTGATTCAGTGATTCAGGTGTGCAAATCATTTTTCAGTGTTTGATTCAATGATTCAGTTGTGCAAATCTTTTTTCAGAGTGTTTGATTCAGTGATTCAGTTGTGCAACTAGTTTTTCAGAATGTTTGATTCAGTGATTCAGTTGTGCAAATCATTTTTCAGTGTTTGATTCAGTGATTCAGGTGTGCAAATCATTTTTCAGTGTTTGATTCAGTGATTCAGGTGTGCAAATCATTTTTCAGTGTTTGATTCAATGATTCAGTTGTGCAAATCTTTTTTCAGAGTGTTTGATTCAGTGATTCAGTTGTGCAACTAGTTTTTCAGAATGTTTGATTCAGTGATTCAGTTGTGCAAATCATTGTTCAGTGCTTGATTCAGTGATTCAGTTGTGCAAATCATTTTTCAGTGTTTGATTCAGTGATTCAGATGTGCAAAGCATTGTTCAGTGTTTGATTCAGTGATTCAGTTGTGTGAATCATTGTTCAGTGTTTGATTCAGTGATTCAGTTGTGCGAATCATTGTTCAGTGTTTGATTCAGTGATTCAGTTGTGCGAATCATTGTTCAGTGTTTGATTCAGTAATTGAGTTGTGCGAATCGTTGTTCAGTGTTTGATTCAGCGATTCAGTTGTGCAAATCGTTTTTCAGAGTGTTTGATTCACTGATTCAGTCGTGCAAATCATTATTCAGTGTTTGATTCAGTGATTCAGTTGTGTGAATCATTGTTCAGTGTATGATTCAGCGATTCAGTTGTGCAAATCATTTTTCATTGTTTGATTGAGTGATTCAGTTGTGCGAATCATTGTTAATTGTTTGATTCAGTGATTCAGTTGTGCGAATCGTTGTTCAGTGTTTGATTCAGTGATTCAGTTGTGTGAATCATTGTTCAGTGTTTGATTCAGTGATTCAGTTGTGCGAATCATTGTTCAGTGTATGATTCAGTTGTGCAACTCATTGTTCAGTGTTTCATTCAGTGATTCAGTTGTGCGAATCATTGTTCAGTCTTTGATTCAGTGATTCAGTTGTGCAAATCGTTGTTCAGTGTTTGATTCAGTGATTCAGTTGTGCAAATCGTTTTTCAGAATGTTTGATTCAGTGATTCAGTTGTGCGAATCATTGTTCATTGTTTGATTCAGTGATTCAGTTGTGCGAATCATTGTTCAGTGCTTGATTCAGTGATTCAGTTGTGCAAATCATTTTTCAGAATGTTTGATTCAGTGATTCAGTTGTGCGAATCATTGTTCATTGTTTGATTCAGTGATTCAGTTGTGCAAATCGTTGTTCAGTGTTTGATTCAGTGATTCAGTTGTGCAAATCGTTTTTCAGAATGTTTGATTCAGTGATTCAGTTGTGCGAATCATTGTTCAGTCTTTAATTCAGTGATTCAGTTGTGCAAATCGTTGTTCAGTGTTTGATTCAGTGATTCAGTTGTGCAAATCGTTTTTCAGAATGTTTGATTCAGTGATTCAGTTGTGCGAATCATTGTTCATTGTTTGATTCAGTGATTCAGTTGTGCGAATCATTGTTCAGTGCTTGATTCAGTGATTCAGTTGTGCGAATCATTTTTCAGTGTTTGATTCAGTGATTCAGTTGTGCAAATCATTTTTCAGTGTTTGATTCAGTGATTCAGGTGTGCAAATCATTTTTCAGTGTTTGATTCAGTGATTCAGGTGTGCAAATCATTTTTCAGTGTTTGATTCAGTGATTCAGTTATGCAAATCTTTTTTCAGAATGTTTGATTCAGTGATTCAGTTGTGCAACTAGTTTTTCAGAATGTTTGATTCAGTGATTCAGTTGTGCAAATCATTTTTCAGTGTTTGATTCAGTGATTCAGATGTGCAAAGCATTGTTCAGTGTTTGATTCAGTGATTCAGTTGTGTGAATCATTGTTCAGTGTTTGATTCAGTGATTCAGTTGTGCGAATCATTGTTCAGTGTTTGATTCAGTGATTCAGTTGTGCAAATCATTGTTCAGTGTTTGATTCAGTGATTCAGTTGTGTGAATCATTGTTCAGTGTTTGATTCAGTAATTGAGTTGTGCGAATCGTTGTTCAGTGTTTGATTCAGTGATTCAGTTGTGCAAATCGTTTTTCAGAGTGTTTGATTCACTGATTCAGTTGTGCAAATCATTTTTCAGTGTTTGATTCAGTGATTCAGATGTGCAAAGCATTGTTCAGTGTTTGATTCAGTGATTCAGTTGTGTGAATCATTGTTCAGTGTTTGATTCAGTGATTCAGTTGTGCGAATCATTGTTCAGTGTTTGATTCAGTGATTCAGTTGTGTGAATCATTGTTCAGTGTTTGATTCAGTGATTCAGTTGTGTGAATCATTGTTCAGTGTTTGATTCAGTAATTGAGTTGTGCGAATCGTTGTTCAGTGTTTGATTCAGCGATTCAGTTGTGCAAATCGTTTTTCAGAGTGTTTGATTCACTGATTCAGTCGTGCAAATCATTATTCAGTGTTTGATTCAGTGATGTGAATCATTGTTCAGTGTATGATTCAGCGATTCAGTTGTGCAAATCATTTTTCATTGTTTGATTGAGTGATTCAGTTGTGCGAATCATTGTTAATTGTTTGATTCAGTGATTCAGTTGTGCGAATCGTTGTTCAGTGTTTGATTCAGTGATTCAGTTGTGCAAATCGTTGTTCAGTGTTTGATTCAGTGTTTCAGTTGTGCGAATCGTTGTTCAGTGTTTGATTCAGCGATTCAGTTGTGCAAATCGTTTTTCAGAGTGTTTGATTCACTGATTCAGTCGTGCAAATCATTATTCAGTGTTTGATTCAGTGATTCAGTTGTGTGAATCATTGTTCAGTGTATGATTCAGCGATTCAGTTGTGCAAATCATTTTTCATTGTTTGATTGAGTGATTCAGTTGTGCGAATCATTGTTAATTGTTTGATTCAGTGATTCAGTTGTGCGAATCGTTGTTCAGTGTTTGATTCAGTGATTCAGTTGTGCGAATCGTTGTTCAGTGTTTGATTCAGTGATTCAGTTGTGCGAATCGTTGTTCAGTATTTGATTCAGTGATTCAGTTGTATGGATTCGCTCTGCTGTCTGCTCGTTCATCTGTGCCAATTGGCATCACTGGCAATTCGATTTCTCCAGCTTTAAACTCTCAGTCCTCTGGGCTCATTATAAACAAATTAAAGCCTTCTGACGCTGTGTGTGTGTGTGTGTGTGTGTTGAGTCAGCACTGAGACTCTAATGTTTAAAGAGATCAGTTTATCCTCACAGACAGACGTTCACTGGACTCTAAAGTGTCTTCAGACAGAACCTGCTGTTATTCATCTCAGTTACTCTCGTCTCCCATCATCCTCTCTGTTTGTTTAGTCTCTCTGATTTCTGTTGAAACATCGATCCATGCCACTGATATCCGCCTGATAAACTAGTCAAACGCTCCGGCTTTATTACCAACTTGTGTGATTTTATGCCTTGGATGTGTTTGCGGTTTCTAAGGGTTTAATCACTAAATCCCTGATTTAATTCTCTGCAGTTTGTGTTGCAACTCGAATGCTGTATTTAATGTGTTCAGTGGAGTTCAGTTTTGATTCATTCCAGTGGTTTGAGTCTTTTGAATCAGTTCTTTAAAAAGATTTGTTCACTGATTCACTTAGTGTTTGAAAGAGTCTCTTCTGCTCACTAAGGTTGCATTTATTTGATCATAAATACAGTAAAAAAAATATGAAATATTACTCCAGTGTAGATCATCTGTTCTCTATGTGAATATATAATGAAGTGTAATTTATTCCTGTGATGAAATCATCATTACTCCAGCCTTCAGAGTCACATGACCCTTCACTGATCATTCTCATATGAGCTCAAGACACATTTATGATTATTATCAGTGTTGAAAACAGTCATATTTTTGGTGGAAACTGATGCATTTTATTTCTCAGGATTCTTTGATGAATAGAAAGTTCAAAAGAACAGTGTTTATTTGAACATTATAAATGTCTTTACTGTCACTTTTGATCAATTCAATAAATCCTTGATGAATAAAAGAGTTGATTGGACATTAGTGATGAACAGAGATAGGGATGAAACGGTGTGGAAATTTCACATCACGATTATAGTGACCCAAATTATCACGGTTATCAATATTATCACGGTTTTGTTCAAATGAGATGAAAGTGTTCAAAAAGAACAGATGCACACACTTAAAACATTTCAACAAGTATTATATATTTGAAAATCAACAAACAACAAGTAAATCAAGCAGCTCTATGCACTTTTTTAAGCTTGATTCTATTCTGTGGGATTTCCTTCCTTATAATGGTCGTCGTCAATAGCAACGCATAAATAATAATAATTTGTCGTAAATATAATCTCTAATATTATCTCTGATGAGAATATTGCTTCAGCAATGATGCCTTTAAATCTAGCATATTTTGTGTAAGAGCCCAAACAGTTTCCTAGTGAAATAATGCATATCCATATTTCCATATGATTTGACAGTTTATTTTATTAAATATCAAACGGTGTGGATCATACCTGACACCTAGATGATCACTTTACAGTCAGTTTTATGACTGTCATTCTCTTCAAATGCTATTGAAGTCAGAAACGTGTATAACGTTACCAATGTTGTGTGTAACTTTAGAGACGGTCCCTAAATTCGCCAGCGTTATGCTAATCATATCAGATGCGCTGTGGTTCTGCTGGGTTTGTTTGAAACCATTTTCGCTGCTGAAATAGAACAAAAATAGTCAACCACTGTATGATGAGTGAATCTCCTGCATACATCACACGTTTATCTCTGCTTTGAGTGAATATTTCAGCGATTGAGAGCGGCGCGCGCTCTGAACATAACTCCGGCTAATCTGAACGCCTCTGATTATGAGACATTGCATTCATAAACTCAATAGAAACACGTGTAAGTGGTTATAATGCGCAACGCGATTATAACAGATGGCTTTTGAGAAGACTATAATAAGTTAAACAGCCAGAGTGGCAATAGTGTGCAGCCGAAACAACGTTACACCCGCAAATGGCGGTTGTTAATGTCAAGCCCTGATTATCCCTTAAATGTCACCCTAGTCTTGTCTGAATTTGTTCGTTCGCTTCATGTTGAGGTCAAAGTCCACTTGCCTTGCGTTGGTAGTTTTGAAGTGTTCCTGTTATTACAGCGACTCTCTTCTGGCATGTTCTGCAGACAGGGTGACCATCTTCGATTAAGTTTCCCTCAGGACTTTTGTACAAGCCAAAATATGACCACGCCTCAGATTTGGTCCTTTTAGAAGTGTGAAAAAAATCTCCTGGCGCTGTCACTGCCTTCTTCCATTTCTTCTCATTCAAAAAATAGTGTTGTGCGATGCGCTGAGCCAGACTGACCCTGACATGACAAGATTTACCGCGAGTTTTCACAATCGTGATAATCACACGCGGTTTTAATGATAATTAAATTTGATACGATATTACTAACCGTCTCTAAATTTTATCGTGAAACCGGTAATCGTTTCATCCCTAGTAATGAAGTACAAATACTTCGTTACTTTACTTAAGTAGAAATTTTGAGTATCTATACTTTACTGGAGTAATTATTTTTCAGCCTACTTTATACTTTCTACTCCTTACATTTTAAAAATAGCCTCGTTACTCCTATTCCATTTCGGCATGTTTTCATTACGGCTTGTCATAAAAAAGAAACTATCCAAATAAATCGCACCATCTGGACAGAGTGAATTTGATTGTGGTTGGATGAGAAGGATAAACTCAAACCATTCAGACACCCATTGGGTTGTAGGCGATCAATCACGCCTGCACAAATCACACACACCATGAGGCCAGATAGGGCGGGTTCTCACCGACGAGCCCGCACTTTCAGCCAATCAGCGATCAGCAGGCAGACGTGCTCATTCATGACTGTAGCCGGGTTTTTAGCGCGATAACTCGTAGCTGTATATTCCAGTGATCGCTATGCCAGTGGCATAAATATACAGTAAGTTGTATCTACAGTAAAGAGTGGGAGAGTGACTCAACTCTCAAACGTGAATTACACCTGTGACTCGAAGACTCTTTATAAATATAACCGTGACTCCTGTCCATCATCATATACACACTCAGGACATCTGACTGCAACACCGACAGCTGCTGAAAGAGGTTTAGATCAACGATTAATCAGTTCTGACTGTGCTAAGTGTATGTGCAATGTACTTCACGAAAGGCATACTGTAGTTTTGTCAAAGCAAAGTGTAACACAAAGGTAAGCGCATTGTTGTTATTTATTTGTTGATGGATTATTGTACAGTATCAATGAATTATGCATTTTGGCAGTGGTGTATATGCATTAACGTGTGAAATGCCTGTTTATTACATTGCTTTTTCCAATCTCTATATTGGGCACTTTTTGCACATAAATTGGCTTCTTACTGTTGACATTGAAAATTATGTTGGCCTATGTGTTTTTCTGAGGGATAGCTGTTTTGACAGTTTCTACCTGGACATATAGTCATATTTGATCCGTTTTACTAGGATTTTTTTTTATTTATTTTTTTATCATCAATGTTATGTTTTAAGGAGATAAAATGGTAACTTACTTATCAACATTGATTGGTATGGCAATAAAATAATATCATATTATCTTGGCAAAGTTTTTTTTTTTTTTCTTGGAGTGACTAGTTGCCTATAAGTATTGTAAAGGTGCAAAAAGTCAAAATTGTTATCAATAACCAGGCATGTTATCAATAACCATTTTTTTTTATATATAAATGTACATTTGGTGAGGTTTTTGGGCTGGAAATCGTCTACCAAATCTGGCCACACTAATCACACATTCAAAAAATGGTTATTGATAACATGCCTCTGAATTTTGACTTTTTGCACCTTTACAATATTTATAGGCAACTAGTCATCAAATCTTCCGCTCCATGAAACACATTAATGCTCAGTAGTATATGGTTCTTTAATGTATTTGCATTGTCCTAAAATGCGTTCATTTTCAATGGGAATAAATGCGGCTGAAACGCGTAGCCAAGTGCATCTAAAAATGTTCAACATTAACTTTTTAATATAACATTATAGTCATTATGGCCTTTAGAAAAATGTATGCACTGTGGCGCGGCCTAAT
Organism: Gobio occitaniae; assembly: GCA_033150135.1. NCBI lineage: Eukaryota > Metazoa > Chordata > Actinopteri > Cypriniformes > Gobionidae > Gobio > Gobio occitaniae. The sequence continues at coordinate 117,858 of JARQWZ010003868.1, forward strand.
CTGCTGGCTACCGGCACTTTTTTTTCCACTTCAAGCACTGCCTTCAGCTAATCTGCTTGTTAACAGCAGGTGTTCATCACCAGAGGTGTCAAAAGTATTCGCATTCATTACTCAGGTAGAAGTATAGATACTGGGGTTTAAAAAGACTTCTGTAGAAGTTGAAGTATCAACTCAAGCTTTTTACTCAAGTAAAAGTGTAAAAGTACTGGTTTCAAAACTACTTAAAGTATAAAAGTAAAAGTAATGTAAGGGGAAAAAATGCCATTAAAGGGATACTTCACCCAAAAATGAAAATTCTGTCATCATTTACTCACCCTCAAGTTGTTCCAAACCGGTATGAGTTTCTTTGTTCTGAAGATATTTTGAAGAATGTTTGTAACCAAGCAGAGAGAGCAACCATTGACTGCCATAGTAGGGGAAAATACTATGGCAGTCAATGGTTGCATATAATCTGCTTGGTTACAAACATTCTTCAATCTTCAGAACAAAGAAACTCATACCGGTTTGGAACAACTTGAGGGTGAGTAAATGATGACAGAATTTTCATTTTTGGGTGAACTACCCCTTTAATGGCATTTTTTCCCCTTACATTACTTTTACTTTTATACTTTAAGTAGTTTTGAAACCAGTACTTTTACACTTTTACTTGAGTAAAAAGCTTGAGTTGATACTTCAACTTCTACAGAAGTCTTTTTAAACCCCAGTATCTATACTTCTACCTGAGTAATGAATGTGAATACTTTTGACACCTCTGGTGATGAACACCTGCTGTTAACAAGCAGATTAGCTGAAGGCAGTGCTTGAAGTGGAAAAAAAAGTGCCGGTACTCACCAGAGGGGGCGGGGCTTTGTTGGGGGCGTGGTTAGGGGATTGTTTAGTCAAGATCCATATTTTAAAGCTCTTTCTAACTTGTACTCAGCCTTAAAACAGTTTATTTACAAAGCAAGACCATTGACGGCTCCTCATTACCATGCAGGCCAATGTCAACTTTTCTCTTTCTTTTTTCTAATCAAATAGCAACACAGTTAGACACTATAGCTACAACATGCCACAGGTGTAATATACATCTTTAGTGAAACATCTATTCCCTTAACTTATTATCTGTTATAAATCTACAACTAGTCAACATTTACCACAATAAATACTATAGAACGTGATTAATCAATAGAATTCAAATGGGATGCACATTTTATAATCAGCGTTGCATAGGAACAGCTCGTGCATAGGCAATATATAATCAATATATCGATATATCGCACAATATATGTACAGGACCTCAATAATTTTTTGATGTAATATATCGCCCATTATGTTTACATGATAATAAATGTCACCAACATTTTACTGGATTGTGCTGTCATCTTGTATGTTTTTTGTGACGGAGGCAAAAGTGGTTATCGAAAAGTGAAGAAAAGCCGTTTTTGAGGCGTTCTAGTGTTTTCCTGACCACTACTGACAATTTGGAAGAATAAGCCCAAATGCACTCAATTTTAAAGCCGCAATCCCCTGATCCGCTGCACATATAAATGTCAACACAGAATGCCGAGTGTTAAAGCCGTTTCACAAGGAACATTTTTATTTACTGTTTATTCAAAACATTTTATTTTTATTTAGGGTAGTATATTTTTTACCCTTAATTTCCATGATCTAAAGAATTAAAAGGTTGCCATTTGAAAGTGTGTAGGTCTACTTGCATTATTACGCTGTTATATTAGGATTATATAGTGGCATAAAATAGTCTTAAAATGACAATAATATTGTTTATCGCAATTATTTCTGGGACGATATATCGCGAAACAAAAAGTAGTCGTGACAGACCTACTCGTACAAATGTTTGTTTATACTCGACGCGTCTGCACGAGCGCGAGGGTGTGCGCGTCAAAAATGACGTCATCGCGGAAGGGTCGCTCGTTTATGTCACAACATAACCAACAAAACCTGTTTTGGATACATTTCCTCTTGGTTTGTCTCACAATCCAATTTTGAAAACGAAAACAAACACTGATCACCATAATTATAATTATATAATGGAGACTCTTCCCTTCAGTGATTCTGCTTGTTAACAGCAGGCATTCATCACTAATGGCCAATTACTCAATGAATCACTTCATTATCTCTAACTTTAACACGGTTTCAGTGTTACTTTTAACACTCTAACACCTCAAATAAACTGTGAGGAGTGTTAATTTAACACTGCTGTGTATATGTGACATTAAATCAGTCTTACAACACACGTTATTCCAAGGCAGATTTACACAAGAGAGAAAAATTAAGATAAAAGGAGAAGAGAATGACATTGTAAATATTTGATATGAGAGACGCGAGGCTCGTTTAATCATCAGTGTTTGGAAACTGGAGATGGTCTGAGCACCGCAGGTTTCAGGAGGGAACACACACATCTTCGACATCACATCCTGCTCCGACACCATCTGCTAATCAGTGCCCTTATTAGTGTTCACTAGCAGGAGAGGACGCCTCTGCCTTCACTTTGACTGTCACTCGGACAAATCCAGACTTTTCCAAACAACCATGCTTTGGTGAATCTGAATTATGACATTAAAATTCATAATTATGACATCAAAAGAATTTAGATTTTTATTTATTTTATTTTAGGTTATAATTATGACTTTGTGTATCATAATTATGACTTTTAAGTCATTTTGACTGTCATTATTTCAATGTAATTTAAACTTTTAAATAACAATAACCATTATTTTTATGTCAGATTCATGACTTTTGACTTTTCATCTCACTTTTTGTCATAATTTTGATTTAGCATTTCATAATTTTGAATTTTTTAAAACTTTTATTCCATTTTTATAAATTAAGTGATAGTTCTATTTAATCTTACTATTAGGACTTTTTAAGTTATAATTTAGACTTTTGTCATAATTTTGACTTTTAACAATTTTGACTTTTTTATTTTTATTTATGACTTAAGTCTTAATTTTGACATTTAAACTCAGAATTTCGAATTTTTAAGTTTTAATTTCAACTTTGTCTTAATTACATTGTTTTTACTTTTTATTTCATATATATGACTTAAGTCATAATTTAGACTGTTTAACCTCAGAATTATGACTTTTTAAGTTATAATTTTGACTTTTTATTTAAAAAAAATTACTTTTTATTTATTATTTATGACTTAAGTCTTAATTTCAACATTTAAACTCAGAATTTCAGCTTTGTAAGTTTTAATTTCAATTTTGTCGTAAGTTTTACTTTTTATAATATTTTTTTATTTCATATCTCTGACATCTAAGTCTTAATTTTCAACTTTTTAATCTTACAATGATGACTTTTTAAGTTATAATTTAGACTTTTGTCATAATTTTAACTTTTTATAACAATTTTGACTTTAAGTCATATATATGACGTCATATTTTTGAATTTTCATCTCACGATTGACTTTTTATGTCATAATTTTTATTTATGTCATAATTTTGACTTTTTATGACAACAATATTTACTTTTTGTCATATTTATGACTTTTTATAATGATTTTTACATATTTGACTCGTCTTTTCATCTCACAATTATGACTTTTCAAGTTATAATTTCAACTTTTTATAACATAATGTTCATATTTGAGATTTGACTTGTCATAATGTTGACTTTTTAATCTCATAATTGACTTAAGTTAAAATTTGACGTCAAATAAAAAGTCAAATTAAAATTAAAAGGTCCATTTTGACTTTCACCTCTTCTCTTATCAGAATTATGACTTATACATCCGATTTAGTATGTCATAATTTCGTCTCATTGCGGGTCGGTTATAGTTTTACAGGTAGAAAAAGAAAAGTCTACAAATTTTACGTTTTGTAAATGCGAGTGTGTTAATGTCTGTATTTAGATGTGGATGTTAATGCAGCCCAATGTGTCTTGAAGACAGACATCTATAGTCACATGAGACCCATAATGCCCCCATTGAGGTTTGTTCAAACAGACAGTGTTGTTTTTAATTAAAGGCTTGTTTGTGCACACATAATGAAGTCCACGTCCCCCGTTATGTGGGAGTGGTACGACCCCTGTGGCCTGCGCTCAACTTTCTTAAGGCGCTTCTTTGTGTGTGTGTTTGTGCTCTTACTTCAGCAGTGCCACCCTCCATCCGCCGAGAACGAGCTCTGTTGTGCTTCAGGCCGGATTGGCATACTGTGCCCAGCCTCAGTGCCCCAGAAACGCCTCCATCATGGCGGCCGTGCCCTTTCTCTGAGCGCAGCGGGAGTTAATGGGCCAGTCATGCGACGGCTCGCCTCAGCTGTTCACACTGAGCTCTCATTGTCTACAGGTGCAGCTATTTCTGGAGGATTTGGGGAAAACATTCTTTTTTTGGGGGGTGCTAATTTTATTTCAATCAAAAGAACTACCAGAATAGACGTTCAATAGTTTTACTACAAAAAAAATAACATTATGACCCCTGATGATCTCTCCATCTCCTGTTAGTGGGTGGGGTATATTAGGCAGCAAGTGAACATTTCGTCCTCAGAGTTGATGTGTTAGAAGCAGGAAAAAATGGGCAAGCGTAGTAAGGATTTGAGTGAGTTTGGGCCAGATTGTGACGGCAGAGCATCTCAGTTTGTTGTGTATGGGGCGGCACAGCCGCTGACCAATGCCCATGTTGACCCCTGACCCCGCCCAAAGCACCAACAGTGGCCCGTGAGCATCAGAACTGGACCCCGGAGCAATGGAAGAAGGCGGCCTGGTAATGCAGATAATGCGCCGCCACAAAGCACAAATGCTTCAGGAATGGTTTGAGGAGCACAACAACGAGTTTGAGTCCAAATTCCCCAGATCTCAATCCAATCGAGCATCTGTGGGATGAGCCGAACAAACAAGTCCGATCCATGGAGGACTTACTTACAGGACTTAAAGGATCTACTGCTAACATCTTGGTGCCAGATACCACAGCACAGGTCTAGTGGAGTCCATGCCTCGACGGGTCAATATTAGGTCATAATGTTATGCCTGATCTCTATGTGTGCCCAGATACAAAATATATTATTAGACTTTATATAAACAAATGAATAAAATTAAACACATAATCATTAAAGCAGTTTAGAAATGTTCATCAATGCTATTCTATAAACGTGTTTTTTTTGGTCCTGATCCTATTAAACGAGGGTTAAGCGAGAAGAGATACAGGATCAAACACACACTTCCCAGAATCCTTTGAGTGTGACAGGAAACACGAGCGCAGTCTGATCTCTGAGATGTGTGTGATCGAGTCTCTCTGTGTGTGTGTGTGTGTGTGTGTGTGAGAGCCGTTTACACGAGTGAAGACGCTGCTTTGAAACTTAAGATAGTCACACATTTTAAAGAAGGCCTTTCTCTCATGTTCATCTTTCTGGAGTGTGTGATGTTCCTGTTCTTCTCTACATCAGTGTCTCTGTAGTCTTGAGTCACAATATTCCTCATTTAAATAATTAATATGCAGAATAAAGGGGTGGAACCTGGTTGAGTTAGTAGTGTGTTGAAACTGGTGGTTATGGTAAGGGGCGGGGTCTGGTTGAGTTAGTAGTGTGTTGAAACTGGTGGTTATGGTAAGGGGCGTGGTCTGGTTGAGTTAGTAGTGTGTTGAAACTGGTGGTTATGGTAAGGGGCGGGGTCTGGTCGAGTTAGTAGTGTGTTGAATCTGGTGGTTATGGTAAGGGGCGGGGCCTGATTGAGTTAGTAGTGTGTTGAAACTGGTGGTTATGGTAAGGGGCGTGGTCTGGTTGAGTTAGTAGTGTGTTGAAACTGGTGGTTATGGTAAGGGGCGTGGTCTGGTTGAGTTAGTAGTGTGTTGAAACTGGTGGTTATGGTAAGGGGCGTGGTCTGGTTGAGTTAGTAGTGTGTTGAAACTGGTGGTTATGGTAAGGGGCGGGGTCTGGTTGAGTTAGTAGTGTGTTGAAACTGGTGGTTATGGTAAGGGGCGTGGTCTGGTTGAGTTAGTAGTGTGTTGAAACTGGTGGTTATGGTAAGGGGCGGGGTCTGGTTGAGTTAGTAGTGTGTTGAAACTGGTGGTTATGGTAAGGGGTGGGGTCTGGTTGAGTTAGTAGTGTGTTGAAACTGGTGGTTATGGTAAGGGGCGGGGTCTGGTTGAGTTAGTAGTGTGTTGAAACGGGTGGTTATGGTAAGGGGCGGGGTCTGGTCGAGTTAGTAGTGTGTTGAATCTGGTGGTTATGGTAAGGGGCGGGGTCTGGTTGAGTTAGTAGTGTGTTGAAACTGGTGGTTATGGTAAGAGGCGGGGCCTGATTGAGTTAGTAGTGTGTTGAATCTGGTGGTTATGGTAAGGGGCGTGGCCTGGTTGAGTTAGTAGTGTGTTGAAACTGGTGGTTATGGTAAGGGGTGTGGCCTGATTGAGTTAGTAGTGTGTTGAAACTGGTGGTTATGGTAAGGGGCGTGGCCTGGTTGAGTTAGTAGTGTGTTGAAACTGGTGGTTATGGTAAGGGGCGTGGCCTGATTGAGTTAGTAGTGTGTTGAAACTGGTGGTTATGGTAAGGGGCGTGGTCTGGTTGAGTTAGTAGTGTGTTGAAACTGGTGGTTATGGTAAGGGGCGGGGTCTGGTTGAGTTAGTAGTGTGTTGAAACTGGTGGTTATGGTAAGGGGTGGGGTCTGGTTGAGTTAGTAGTGTGTTGAAACTGGTGGTTATGGTAAGGGGCGGGGTCTGGTTGAGTTAGTAGTGTGTTGAAACGGGTGGTTATGGTAAGGGGCGGGGTCTGGTCGAGTTAGTAGTGTGTTGAATCTGGTGGTTATGGTAAGGGGCGGGGTCTGGTTGAGTTAGTAGTGTGTTGAAACTGGTGGTTATGGTAAGAGGCGGGGCCTGATTGAGTTAGTAGTGTGTTGAATCTGGTGGTTATGGTAAGGGGCGTGGCCTGGTTGAGTTAGTAGTGTGTTGAAACTGGTGGTTATGGTAAGGGGTGTGGCCTGATTGAGTTAGTAGTGTGTTGAAACTGGTGGTTATGGTAAGGGGCGTGGCCTGGTTGAGTTAGTAGTGTGTTGAAACTGGTGGTTATGGTAAGAGGCGGGGCCTGATTGAGTTAGTAGTGTGTTGAATCTGGTGGTTATGGTAAGGGGCGTGGCATGGTTGAGTTAGTAGTGTGTTGAAACTGGTGGTTATGGTAAGGGGCGTGGCCTGGTTGAGTTAGTAGTGTGTTGAAACTG